>BQNB010051207.1:8094-37262 GCA_026074375.1 Tanacetum coccineum
CGGATGCTTTTAATTGTGACAGAATTCTACGTGTCTAGGTCTTAGGAAGAAGTAACACCTAAGTCTTAAGAATGATATGCCGCTTCGAGATAAGTAATCATTGCACTAATAAACAAACCAACGTTCTGATTAGATTAATAATGGCTAATACAATTTTCTTATATTTGGCTAGACCGTTTTTTATCTTCTGTTAATTTGCTTGCGTATGTTTTAGTGTCTTGAATTGGTTTTAGTCACCACCAAACATGTGTCAGGCTCTCAGACTAAAAACCCCCCTTATCCATTAGATTTAGGATTAACATAGGTTTAGCATAGATTAGACTAAGTTAGATTAGAAAAACCAAAGTATTAATAAATTGAAAGATTTAACTTCGCTCTAAGTGTTCGACACCCTACTTACCACGAAACTCCCACCGACCAGGTACACTGCCCGTTAAAGTGTTGTTTTTGGTTAAGTCGGCAAAATATAAATTTAAAACTTGAATCATAATTTAATACCACACAACGACACCATCAAGTTTTTGGCGCCGCTGCCGGGGAGTGAGAATTAATCTTGATTTTTATTTGATATTTTAGTTTTTAGCATTAGATTAGATCTAACCTTTAGGATTAGTGTAATTTAGATTAGTGTATAATTCTGTATATTCTGTATATTTGTGTGTTTAATTATTTACGTGTATTTTAATTATTTTCTCTAATACACTGTTCTGGTCGATAACTCGATACGGCGTATCCACTTCCATTGGATACGGCGTATCCAACTTTCTATCCAATACAGCATATTCATTCAAAAAGATTAATACGGCGTATTTAGTTCCATTGAATACGGCGTATTGACTATCTGATATAGTAACAGATCTGGTTTTTTGCATTCAATTTCCGTATATCTGTGTTTTCTTTCACCCGAGCCCATCCTACTGATTGTTTATCCCTTGTTTCAGGTAATGCATGACAAGAAGTTCGACTAAGGAACTATTTACACCTTTTAAGGATCCGAAACAAGAATTTCAATCATCTAGGAAGCATTTTAAGACACTAAGTCTTGACGAATCAAGATCGCCTGATTTCGATCTATTTTCTGACCAAGAAGAATACTCGGAGGAAGAGGTTGCGGAAACAATGGCGGAAACTATGGAACAATACATGAGCAAAACTCGAGCTGACTATGGATCGGGAGTTGCTAGGTCTAAGATCGAAGACAAGGATAATTTTGAACTGAAAGGCCAATTTCTCAAGGAACTACGAACCAATACCTTTAGCGGTTCGGATCATGAAGATGCGAACGAACATATTGAGAAAGTTCTTGAGATCATGGATTTATTCCACAATCTAATATTACTATAGACCAAGTGATGCTTAGAGCCTTCCCCATGTCCTTAACTGGAGCCGCAAGTCATTGGCTAAAAAACAAACCATCTGGTTTGATTAAAACTTAGGAAGATTTGAAGACAAAATTTTTAAGCAAATATTATCCACCTGCTCGTACTGCAAAGAAAATGGAGAAGATCTGGGAGGGGGCAGGCACCTAAAAAGGTGACTGCCACTGACCTATTTTATCTTCGTAGCATAGACCAAGGGGCAGCTAACGTCCCGTATCTGTTGGCACAATACTTGTTTAGGCATGCTGAGGGGAGGAAGAGCGGTGCCAGGTTATTTGGAGGGCATTTTATTAGACGTCTTGCTTATCACTTTGGTCTGATGAGTGATGATAGGTTGAGAGGATTATCTGTTATGGCCCGTGAGTTTCCATTGATTGACATGGGTGAGCTTGTTAAGCTCAACATCTGCATTGAGATAGGAGATGACTAGGCTTGGGTAGCCCTGAGACCAGAGAGGCAGCAGTTGTAATGCTTGGTGCCCTTGGAGCACTTGAGGATGACTCTGCAGTCGGTATGAGGGTGTTCAGGCTGACCCAGCACCCATACAGGTACCTTAATAGCCACCACCACCACCTCCTGCTGCGGGTAGGACTATGCCTCAGAGATTAGAGAGACTTGAGGAGGAGGTGCAGGGGTTATGACAGGATTTCAGGACTTTACAAGGACTTGTGGAGAGATCGATGACCGATCAGGGGAGACTCTCTACATGGATGATTACATGTATGACACAGCTCATGGAGGCTAGCGGGCAGACATATCAGGCAATCGATGGGACCTTTCGGAGGAGCTCACCTGCAACATTCCAAAGACACACCAGACAGAGGATTGGTGAGGCCAGCACTTCCACAACCCCACAGCATCCAGACCCATGATTCCCTCTTAACCCTTTTCTTTGATATTATCATCATGTCCATTTAGATTATTTGTATCCTATTGTTCATAAACTTATAAATGCTTTTATCTTTTGATGTATATATTATGGTATGACGCTTTGACTTGTTTATGAGTGATAGAAGCAAGACTGGCAGTAAGTTTAACACCATAGTTCATGAATATGTTACAAAACCAAGCAGGTTATCCACACCAAAGAGCAGAATGGAGAAGAGAGAGTGATTTCAAGTGTGTGAAAGCTGAAGAAAAGTCTAACTTAAAGACTTCTCTATAAATAAAAGTGCTTCCTGGGAGACAACCTAGATTGTTATTTATTTTTATTGAGTCTGTCTTCCCAGACATCAATACGGCGTATCCGCTCCATACCATACGGCGTATTGATTGTCTAGACGTTATCAATCCTTTATTTTTATTCACTTCAAAAACATTATTGTCAGTTCTGTCAATACGGCGTATTCATGCACATGATACAGCGTATTCAACAGACTGACCCGTATTTAGTATTTAGTTTAGTTTAAATTAACTGTAGATACCCGAGATAGGATTTTGCATGTTTTTCCTGTATTTTGTACAGGACCTCGATGCAAGAAAAGAAATCGACGAAGTTGGTGAAGTATCAATCATCTGAAGTCCTATGTGTGATTGTAGTCATGCTGGCATCCAGACGCATTTACAACACACATTCCTGCTCATAAACTTAACTTGGAGAATCTACCGAGCAAAATATCAGGGGAGTTTCTCATTCTAATTCTTTTTAATTTCCTTATTAATGTTTTAACGATACAATAAGGACGTTGTATAATTCAAGTGGGGGGATGGGAATTAGAATGATACTTGTCCTATTTTTCACTAAAATGCTTAAATTATGGTCAAATTTAAAAAAATTCAAGCATACTTTTGTGAAATTACTTGATAACATTATCCCGCACATAATAACCATGTTAGTATGGTGAGGATTAAACTTATTCGTTTTCTAATATTTACCCTAAATTCCATAAAAATATGAGTGTGCCGGTGATGTTGTAGACTTTAGAACTTGGCTTGGTATATCTATTCGAGACCACAATAATGAGTACTATGGATTTAGATGGAGTAACTTGTTTAAATTGGTAAATTTTTTGATTACACTAAAGCCTTCTACATGTTGTTTTATTAACTAACTCACTGGTTGTTAACCCCATATAAACCCTTTGTTTACTTTCATCTTAAGGGTAAGATATCCCTTGAACAACTCGTAGAGCCAATCCTTTAGGAATTACACCAACTATCTGTTTCGTTACACCTTTACCACCTTAGCCTACCCTGTTAGATTATGTCCATTTATCAGTTGCTAGTTGCTTAATTATATATTTTGGTACGGTTGGGAAGAAATTTGCACATTGCAAATGAGAATGTATAAAGTAGTCAAAACTCATGTATTTTTACTACCAACGCAATTATTGGTACATCCGAAGAACGAAGAATTACCGAAGGAATTATCCGGAGTTATTATGATCATGAAGATGGTGAAATTACACCGAGTTTCGTAGTATAGTGTTAGCAAATGAAAAAAAATGAAGAAAAAAAGAGAGGAGGAAAGTTGGAAATAATTGCAAGAGCTTACACTGAAGAAATTATATGAAGGATCGATTATTCGTTGATACGTCTTAAAAATCAACGATGTAGACTATTGTATAAAGTGGTAGATATCACCACTTGTCTTGTAAAAGTTTGTAAAGTATGGGATGATTGGGAAGTTAACCGTTACGGGAACGCCAACTTAGGTTGTCATTTTTGATCAATGATTAAGACGTTTGTAAATAGTTATGTCTTTATCATGGTAACAGTCGAGAAAAAGTGTCCAGCAACTTATATCTTGGACCTAGTCTATTTGTGTAACAACTCGAGTTTTAGGTCAACGTTTATCCCGAGCTAAGATAATTATTTTGCTACGTGGATAGTTATAGTCGTTTATACTATATGAGGTTTGATAGAAATTTCCACTTATAGGGTAATTTCAATCCGTGATTTAGTTTCTATTAGTTTTTAGCATCTAAGAACGTCAGAAAAATTTATATCGTTGCTCCGAGAGTGTGATTATGTTATTTTCGTATTTTACGACGTTTTCTTGAGTTTTTGTAAAAACCGTGTTTAAAGGTCGTGTTTTACGTGGTTTAACGATTATTAAACGTTTTAAAGTAAAATTAGTGGGACGGATTTAAAATTTTATGAAACGTGTGGTGACACGTGTCCTAGGTCGGATAAGGTAACGAAATAAATAACATTGCATTAACTTTGCAGGACTAAATGAAAAGAGGGACTAAAGGTGTTAACGTGTCAAAGTTTCTTTCTATATATACTAACACACACACACACTTATAATACTTTTACCAAAAAATTTCACTCCTCCCTTTCTCTCCTCTTGTTGCCGTTCGAACACCAACACCAACACAAAATTCATCAACAAAAATTATTTACTTACATGCATTATGATCTATTAATAGATTATTAATCCTTGTTTTAATCCGTCTACAATTACCACTAACTAACCACACCATCACTATAAATATCATTATAATTATTGTTTTTTACATTTATCAGATCTATAAACTTTTATAAACTACACTACTCTTCTATTATTTCTCAAGATCTAATAAATAACAATAAATTTTTTAATTTATTTTTAATACTACTCAACACCACTTCTTTCTACCCTCATATATTCACATATTTACTATCAAATATCTTATCTTCTATCCTCCTAACCTCAATAATCTAATCAATAAAATTACAAAATACTTACCCCCTTAATCCTTCCCCTCTTCTATTATTATATTATATCATTCAAACACTCCATCACAATATATTAATTACAACCCCCCCCCATTCAACCTAATAAAAACCCCCCCCCCCCCCCCCCCCCCCCCCCCCCCCCCATAAACAAACCTTAAAATTTCCCCCCCCCAATTTTCTTTATTTTCCTTTTCACTTTTTTTTCACATTTTTTTTATTTTTATTATATATCTGTTAAAAAACAATGTCTGTTTATTGAAAAATTCTATTTCAATGGTAATAGACGGTGGTTACGATTCCGTGGGGACCTAAACGCATTTTTAACTCTGAATAATTATGAAACACATGTTTGTTAAACATCCCATTTGGTTCTTTTTCTATTATCTTGGTAAATGGTGCTATTTAATAACATCCAATTGCTAATTTCCATTGCGCAACCCAATGTACGTTGGATGGGGTGTTACAAAGTGGTATCAAGAGCCTAAGGTTATAGAGAACTAGGTCAAGTATTTTTGAAAACCTAAACTATAACGCTTCTACACGCACGCCGAGACTCCTCGTTGCCATTGGTTACCTAAAGAAATAAAAGGTAAATTTGTTGATTGTTACGTATGGATATATGCTTACTTATGTGTTATATGTATAAATAGTTAAGTATGGATAAAATTATGCATGTGTTGGATGCATGAATTGCTATGTATTAGTGCATTTATGCATGTGTTGTATGCATATAATGGCATGTGATTATATGATAACTATTATTATATATGTTTGAAATATAATTGTGATATATTCGGATTGAAAAAGGTCGCGAATTGTAAATTTTTATTTGTTGCGCTTTTATGCGAACTGTTATTTTGAAAATAGTGTTCCAATAAGAATAAAAAGTGATACACTAATGGATAAGAATAAAAAGTGATACGTTATTGAATAAGAATAAGAAGTGATACGTTATTAAGTAAGTATTGTATGATATTTTCTAGATTATCATGGTGAACATAATTCCTCCTGATCATGTGGATGATGTACCCGTTGTTGAGCCGAATCAACACGATGAGTTCTGTTGATCCTGCGCCTATCTTAATGGATGAAGATGAAGGACTAGAAGAAGACGATTTGAGGAAGAAGGAAGATCCTCAATAAGAGAAGATGATATGAAGTCGACCATTAAGATTTGAGAATGAGCTAGAATTGACGTAATCCTATGAAGAAGTGGATCCTCTTAACCTTTGCCTCCTGCTTTTGAGTCTAAAACTGACTGATGAGATGTGGTTGAGGATGCGGTTGAATCAGAAGATGAGACTGTTCCTGCTAGCATCTATGAGTTAGGTGAATCATCTACTGCTCCTTTTCTTCGTGAGGACAGTGATGGTCTATTGCCTGGTCTCATGAGGAGGGACATTAACTCTCTTTTTGGTCGGATGGCTTCTCTTTTAAGACGACTGTGTGGTCGCGAGATGGCGCATGCATTGGTCAAGAAGAAAGGAAAAGCAAAGGACAAGTATTATGGTAAGTTGATTTTGTTTGGGTAATGAAGTGTGTTTTAGTGTGGAGTAACGGAACCGGCCTGTAATGGAAAAGCTAGTTGAAAGGCTTGGTAATACTGAAGATAAGGTTGAGTGTAAGAAATTGAAGAAGGAACTTAAAGAAGAAAGGTTAAGCAACACATTCCTTCGTATGCAGAAAGAATAAGTCGAAAGAGATCTCTATTGGACTAGAGTTCGAGCTCATGAGTTCTATCAAGAGACGATTCGTAGAGGATTTGTGATTGAAGAAAGATTGAATGAAGCTATCAATGTTCCGATTGAAGATGAGAAGAGTCTATCATCTGTGTCGCAAGGATCTCCTCATGATTCGTAGTAGTTCAGTTTTAATTGTAGTTCCTTTTGTTGTGTAATCACTAAACTGAATCCTCGGTTAGTAGAATTAGTGCTATTGGTTGTAACGATTTGTATCATTTCATGAAACAATGCAACTATGTATTAACTCTTTTATGATGAAAAATGAATGACTATATTTTGATTACTACTTGATGTTGTACGACTGTTGTGGTGATTAATTTGTCATTATACAATGTTATGAGTATATCATGTGATGAATGCTTATCAAATTGCTTTCTATATGATGTGACAGAATCATGCCTCCAAAGTCTGCACCTATGACTCAAATTGCTATTCGTTGAATGATCAAGGAAAGTGTTGATGCTGCTAATGCTGCTGAGCGAGCAAGGCAAGCAAATGTTAGAAATGATGCTATTGGATCTAGGCCAGTTAGAGGTCAAGACACTGCACTTGCTGTTCGTAAGTGCACTTTTGCTGGGTTTATGAAGTACAATCCTGCTGTCTTCCATGGTGTTGAAGGAGCTGTCGAATTGCGAAGATGGTTCGAGAAAACTGAGAGTGTTTTTAAGATTAGTGAATGTGTAGAGGGCAAGAAGGTGAAGTTTGCTGCTGCTACATTGGAAGGACCAGCTTTGACTTGGTGGAAAACTAAGGTTGCAACTATGGGTTTGGAGACTGTGAACCAAATGCCTTGGACTGAGATGAAGCAACTGATGACTGCGGAATTTTGTCCGATAGAAGAAGTTCAAAGGAATGAAGCACGAATTCTAGAACTTGAAGGTTAAGGAGTATGATGTTGTTGCTTATACATAGAGGTTTAATGAACTGGCTTTGATGTGTCCAAGAATGGTTGAGCCTGAAAGAGTGAAGGTTGATTCTTACATCAGAGGATTGACTGATAATATCAAGGGTGAAGTAACATCTTCTAAGCCTGCTGATCTGAATGAAGTTGTGCGTATGGCTCATAAGTTGATGGAGCAAAAATCGCAAGCTAGAGATGCACGAATTTTGGAAAGGAATAAGCGAAAGTGGGAGAGCGTTCAAAGTGGAAATAGTAGTGGTAAGGGCAATCAAAAGGATAACTCTCATCAAACTTTGCAGAATAGCCAAAAGCAAAGGAACACGCGAGCCATGGTTACCACTCCTACTGATGGAAAGCTTCATTTATGTGAATGATGTTTTACTCGCCATGTTGGTCAGTGTACAATCAAGTGCCATAAGTGTGGAAAGGTAGGGCACAAGGCAAGGTATTGTAAGGAGAAGAGTGTTGCCACGGGTGCTAACGCTCAGCCTGTTTAGACTTGTTATGATTGTGGTAAGCAAGGTCATACTAGGAATCGATGCCCAAAGATAATTAAGCAAGAAGAAGCTGGAGAAGTTCATGGTCGAGCTTATGCTATTAAAGATGTTAAGCCTTAAGGTCCGAATATGGTTACTGGTATGTTTTTGCTTAATAACCGCTATGCTTTTGTTTTATTCGATTTGGGTTCCGATAGGAGTTTTGTGGATACTAGATTTAGTTCCATGCTTGATATCGATCCGGTTAAAATAGGAGCTAGTTATGAGGTAAAGTTAGCAGATAGAAGGGTAGTTAGTACGAACATTGTTTTGATAGGTTGCACTTTGAGTTTAGTGAACCATGTTTTTGAAATCGATCTTATGCCGATTGAGCTTGGTACGTTTGATGTCATAATCGGTATGGATTGGCTTGTCAAGCACGATGCCGTTATCGTCTGTGGCGAGAAAGTTGTTCGTATACCGTATGGGAACAAGATGTTGATAGTCGAGAGTGACAAGGGTGTATCCCGATTAAAGGTCATATCATGTATCAAGGCCCGTAAGTACGTCAAGCGGGGTTTCCATTTGTTTTTGGCACACGTGACGAAAAACAATTCGAAAGAGAAATGAATAGAAGACGTGCCTGTAATTCATGATTTTCCTGAGGTGTTTCCTAAGGAGTTGCTAGGACTACCACCGCCAAGGCAAGTAGAAGTTCGAATTGATCTAGTACCGGGGGCTGCACCTGTTGCACGTGCACCATATAGATTGGCACCGTTTGAGATGAAAGAGTTGTCGTTAGTCCAATCACCATTTCTGGCACTTTCTTTGCCAATTGAAACTTTTTCTTCATTAGTAAGTGTCGTGAGAGCTTTAACTTTAGTTACTTCATTTTCATCAAACAATACTTCTTCATCATCCTAATCATATGTTTCAGCAATGAGACCTTTATTTTTTCCTGAGGAAGAACTAGAAGCTGAAGCACTGGAACTGAGGAGGGCTAGTTTAGCTTTGACTTTGTGGTATTTAGCTTCAAAGTCCTTGATTTGCCTTGGTTCAGGTTTGTTTTCAGATGAAGGAGAAGTTTTGATTGAAAAGGTGATTGATATGAAGGAACTGATGTTTTTGACTAACAGTCTCTTGCAAAATGACCCTTCTTGCCATATTTGTGGCATTCAGTTTGGTCATTTGCTTTTGCATTGCTAAACTTTTGAGTACCCTTTTTGACAAACCTTTTAGATTTGGCTAAAAGAGCCCATGCTTAGAATTCCTCCTCTAAGTCATTTAAGTACTCATAACTGCTTCTTGTATCCTCTTCATCATCAAGACTATCTTGAAAGTCCTGGACAATAGAGGAGGAGAAGAAGGCAGTTGATAGAGGAGTTGTAGAGACAAGAGATTTGCTATTTTCAGTCTCATAAATAATGTCTATTAGGTTTTCTTCATATTTGAGTTTACCAAATAGAGAAGCAAGCTCCGAATCTTTCACACGATTTGTGTTTCTGAGACTTTGGCAGAAACTTAGCCACTTCTTTGGTAACCCATTTATAAAACCAGTATTTATTTCAAGATTTGAAAGTTTAATGCCATCATTTACTAACTCATTTATCAAAGCTTTATATCTAGTGAAAGTTTGTGTTAGAGATTTACCTTCTTTGAATTTGAAGGTGTTATAGCACAAATTCATGTCCATGACCCTACTTTCTTTCACATTAGAGGGCCCCTCATGATATAGTATCAGGTCATCCCAAGTAGATTTTGCAGTTAAGCAGTTTATGACAGAATTCATTTGGTCATCTGAAAGCACGGACATGATGAGACTTTTGAGTCGCTGATCTAAGTTAGCAGCCTTTCTCTCATTAGCAGTCCATTGTCCTTCTGGTTTCCATTGACCAGCTGCCATAGGTATATAAGGACCTTTTGAAATGATGTTTTCAAATTGAGGTTGAATACCAATAATATGGCACATGAATCTCTTTTTCCAATTGGTCAAATTTTCCACCTCTAGTACAGGAGCTGCATTTAACTGGCCACCCATGTATTCAAGAGTCTGTGGTACTTCTAGTGCTACCATTTAAGATGGATCTTGATTTTAAAAATCTTTGAGCCTTTATATATATCTTTTTAAAGGGATTTTATAAACAAGAAGGCTCTGATACCACTTGTTGGTCACTTGGAATCTGATATAAGGTTTATCGAGTTTTAAACAGATATATATGCAGAATATAAAGAACAAGTTTAAAACACACAGAAGTACTTTTCAACGTATAGGTTCTTATTAGAATCAAATAAAGAATCTATGACACACCTTGCTTATGGAATAGCCAGGTGGTTGAATGAAAATTGAGGTGTTATCTCCTTCGAACATAAACTCTAACCAAAGTTAAGAGAGTAAGAAAACAAACTTCTTATGAATAAACTGAAGCTTCAGATTCAGTAGTACCGTTCAGTTTGTTTGGGAGATAAATGAACTCTTCAATGTGTATCACATTAATTGGAAGAGATAGCATTTACTCTGGGAATCCCTTTCTTTTTATAGGCAAAAGGATTAGGGTTTACAAGTTTAACCTAGACTACGTGGCAAGCATTAAATGGGTGGTTGAACTACCATTTAATGCACATTTGCTTTCTAGTACTAGGTGATGTCCTTTGAGGAAAGTTGTTGTGCTTCTATACCAACTTTTAGAAGATACTTTCCCAAGGAGATTGTTTTATTCCTTTTAACATAAAGCAATCTTTTTCTCGCCTTGTAAACCTTCTAGAAGTGAAACAACATGTTTCAACTTCTGTTAAGGAGATAGACAACGTTCAGCCTGGAATTGTCAACCAAGCTGAACTAAAGCTCTTACCAAAAGCCTTCTTCAGTTTATGTACCACTGCATAAACTGAAGTAAAGATACTTCCCAATCTTCTAAGGACCTGAAGATCTGACGCTGAAGAAACTTCAGCGACTCAAACTAAAAGACTTCAGCTTGAGTAATACTTAGGGGATTTTATGTTTAAATCTACTGAAAGACTGAAGGGCTCAGGAACTTAACCCAAAAATCTCCCCCTATTTGAATATACAAATAGCCTAAGTTAAAATCAGTTGTAAATGAGCAAAACAACCTCTTCTTACACAACTGATATAAATTAAACAACATAAACTGATAACCTTTCATTCTAACTTTCATTACAATACAAATTCAAAAGATAAAGTTTTTACAAAAGATTATATTCTATTGCCTTAGCTGCTCAATACCTCTCCTCTACTTGAGTGGGTTCAAGTTTCTCTTATCAATTTCAGCAAGTAAAAGAGAACTGAATGTCCTGGCATGATCATCAAGCCCTGGACCTTGGTGAAGTCTAAAGAAGATTTCTTATACATTATATAACATGGTGTTTAAGAAATCTTTGAAGTCTTCAATGGTAACAAAATCTTGTCTGTGATATGAGTTAAACAAAATCATACCTAGGACAGGTTCATTAAGCACAGTACCAACTGGATGATCTTCATATTGAACTGATGACTTGAGCCTTTTGTTAGCTCTAAAGAAGTCATGAATGTCATCAGCATGCTTTCTTTTCTTGTTTGCCAGATCATTCAGTCTATCTAAATGATCCTGTTCACTTAGAGGTCTATCCAAGTTGATTCCTAGTTCAGCTTCAGCTGTACAGAGATAGTCCATTCTTTCCTGTATTTGTTTATAGATGGGCATCCATCCTTTACCTTTTTTGTTAGGGCAGGCTTTAACAACTTTCTCTATTCACCAAGATGTAAGTCACTGGCTTTGAACTCAGGAATGATTTCACTTGTATCATCTTCTCTATATACTTTCAAAGTAATTGGACCCTTTCTGGTTAAGATATTACAGTTGGTGATTCTTGATTTTGCTCTTCTATTCAGCATTTTATCATAGTATTTATCATACTGTAACTTATCATTGTAGTACTTGTTCACTACTTCTGGACCAAGAAGATTAATCAGCTCTTCTATCCTCATTTCACCTTCACGTCTGGCGGCTTCAGCTTTGGCCTCTTCCTCTATTTTCTTTTGTGCACTAATTTGTTCTTCAGTTAAGTGGACATGTTCTCCATCTTTAGTAACAAAGTCAAACTTTTTCAAATCCTTTTTCTTAGAGGATTCAACTGTAAACCATATTTTTTGTAATGCTAGCAACGGTCAGCAATTGTCGCAATCTATAATATTAGGTCATTTTAAGTAAAAATTAAACCATAAAAAAGATACTTGCTGGATTATAAAATGCCATGTAAAGATACATGTTATGTGCTTAAATACACATACCTTTTACCTAATAAAATGAGCTAAAAAGACCAATAATACATGAAAAATACATTGTATTCGTTTGTATTATAAATTGTGTCTTGCAGGTACGGATATTAAACAAAAGGACAAAAACAATGGCAAAACGGACGAAACCGAGCACGGGATTGGAAAGAGTACGAGAAATTGAAGCCGAAGGCGTATACATCTCTAAGTGGACCAACCCGTACCCAAGTTTAAATTAGGTGCCTAGGTCAGCCCATTAAGATGTAATACCTATAAACCTAAAGTTACTTTTATAAATCCTTAGTCCAAAATCCATATCCTAAATCCATTTCCTTTTCCTATCCCGATTATAATCCAAAAAACAAGCTTTCAACCCCACACTGTATAAACACATGTCAATACACACGTGTCCAAAATAATTACTATTTATCTTCCCTATGATTTCCCTCCCATTTACCCTGCTACACACTCACGGGTTAAAATCACTCACCGCCCCCATCAAATGCTTCTAGAAGGCTACGCTGACACGTCTGACATCATTTTAGCCATGCTGGCGATCTTAAGCATAATGATTAGAGGAGGGGACATGGCTACATGATCCAAGGGCGCAGATGGATTTGTTTTGATCTAAGGGCTTGGAAAGATGAAATTGGAGAGCGTCCTCAGGCTCTAGAAGGATCTTTCCCTCATTATAAATAGAAGGTAGATCACATAAGAAAAATCATTTAGGAGTAGGATTAGATTAAAGTAGTGTAGATTTAATTTCTTGTTTATTTTATGTTTTCTGTCTTCTTAAACATTGTAATTTTCAGCTTAAAAAGTAATGTAATCATTTTCAATGTTTAATAAAATTCAATTTTACTTATATTGTCTTTAATTCTATTTTTACCTTAATCAGCTTTAATTTGTTCTTAATTTACTCTAAAAAGCTCTTTTATACTTGTTAAACTTAATTAAGCTTTTCATAAGCTTAATTGAGCTTTCTGTCTTTAATTCTCCCTAAAATTTACCTCGGCTTTACTTTTAGATGATAAGCCAGATTTGGATGGGCTTATGGACAATACCCTGAGCTTAGTTTTGTAAAACAAGCTAAACTAGTATGATAAGCTCCTATAGCTTTAAGATACCCTCTTTTGGTATGGGATTCAAGGTAAACTAGTCTAATTTCTTATTTTTAGTCAAATATTAAGCTTATTAATGTTTCGCTTTTATAGATCTGCTTATTAATGCTTATTATCTGCTAAGATTTATGCTAATTTGTTTCTTTTCTGCTAAGTCCTCGCTTATCATATGCTTAATATGCTCATTGTGCTTATTAGCTTCTTATGTTAGTTTTAAAGTAGGTCATAAGTTTAATTAGAGTTTTCTCACATCTGATCAAAATATTAGTTTATATATCCCTATTAATTAGATCTCATTATTGCTGTGCTTATTTCTCTAATATTAAAGCTTATTTATCTTTTAGTTGCCTAGTTAATCATCTGTTTTAGTAAATCAAGACTTATCCAGCTCTGTTTGAGCTTAAAAATGAAAATTCTAATTTTAAAGGGGTGTTTGGCACAAGATAGTTAGACCTGCTTTGGGTAGTTTTTAGATATTAAGTCAGTCTCTATAAGCTTTAGTTTAATCTTTATAAAAGTTTTAATATGAGTTGATTAAGTTTTGTTAAGTTTTGAGTGTGTTTTATCAAATCCTGAAATTAGCTAGTTCATAAGCTATCTTGAAGCAATCTGTTTTGTTTTTTTTAGTAGTTAATTAGCTTAGGTTTGGTTTAATTTTGCTTGTTGAGTCATGGTTGTAATCTGTTTTAAGTTTTCTAGCCTTAGTTTTGCTTATTGAGTTCTTAAACTTAAGTCAAAGTCTGTCTTAATCTCCAAATGCCAAAAACAAGTTAAATTTCTGTCATTTTCATTTGCCTGTTCTAGCTTTTTTTTTCCTTTTTGCTTAATTCTTTCTTATTTGAGTCATTAGAGTTTAGGGCTTTTTTTGTCTTTAGCTTTTACCTTTTTGATAGTGCTTATTAGTTCCAATTTTAGCTTTAATGTCTATCAAAAGTCCTTAGAAATCTGTTAAGAGTTTGTTGTCTTTAAGTATTTTAGTAGTCTTGCAGCTTATTTTGCTTGCTTATTCTTATTCCTATTTGCTTATTAGGTACAGTTCATCATCTGTTGTTGCATATTTAATTTTCTTCTAGCTCATTTAGTTTATAAAGTCAAAATAGTTTTTCATAAAAGCTCATCAGTTTTAAGCCAAAATAGTTTATATGTCCTTTTCCTTTAAGCCTTTATGTAGTTTATCCCAGCTTATTTTTATATCATTTATCTTATTAAAGGTGTAGGTTATTGGGTAAGTTTCAGCTTACTTGCTTTATCTTTTTGCTTATTACTCACAAAAAGTCCAAACAGTCTTAACCACATGAATAAGCCTTAAGCTACCAATCTGTCATTTTGATTTTGCTTTTTATAGCTTAAAAATAAGTTTTGTCAAAAGTGTCTTTATTAAAGTTTCTTATTTTAGTTGGTAGTTTATCTTTTTCTAATAAAATAATAATAATAAATGTTTTGTTAAAAAGAAAGGCTACAGGTTTCGAACCTGTGACCTCCCCTTTAACTCCCAACACTTTAACACACACTCTCTATACCATCTGCGCCCTTGGGTCTTTTCTGTAAGACCCTTGGGCCATTTAGTTTATAAGAGTGTTTTTAGGTTTATGCTTATCAGCTTATATAAGCTTATTTAACAACTTATTCGTTTAGCTTATTTGTCAAATTTATTTTTCTTACGTCAGGAATTGTTTAGAGTATTTTCTATAAATTTTCCAGATTTTTATAAATTAGTTTAATATTTTTTATAATATTTTTAGATTAAAACTGTTTTTAATTCATAATAAATAAAATAAAAGTCAAAAAAATATAATTTTTTTTTTCTAAAATTATTTTTAATCATTTAGGATTTTTAGGAATTAAATTTGCGTTTTTAGGGTTAAAATTAGATAACTTAGGTTTTTTAAGTCGCGTTTTTAATTCTCGTTATTGTTTTTAGTTTAAATCCTCATTAGCTTTAATTGTTTGTTTGCCTTTATTTGTTTTTGCATTTTCATTAGTAGAAATAGAATCTAAAATCAAAACTTTTACGATATTCAAGTTCGATTCCTGACATAGCCGTAAATTTCTATTCACCTCTCACCGAGGAGAACGATACATGTGTTG
The DNA here is from genome assembly GCA_026074375.1 of Tanacetum coccineum. Taxonomy (NCBI): domain Eukaryota; kingdom Viridiplantae; phylum Streptophyta; class Magnoliopsida; order Asterales; family Asteraceae; genus Tanacetum; species Tanacetum coccineum. The sequence continues at coordinate 23,735 of BQNB010051207.1, forward strand.
ATTACTTATTATTCTTTCCTAAGAATAATTTGTATGATACTTTACTTACGTATTATATATGTATTATATATATATATAATATATATAGTTATATATAAAATATATAAATAGAATATATATATATATATATATATATATATATATTCCAAACGTTTTCACCCACCTCCACAACCCCAGTACGAGACATACTCGTGCGAGTTATGTGGAAATGATTCTCATCATGGTTATGATTGTCCACCACGGTTCCCGTTTATCTATGAGCAGGAACCGAGCTACAATCAAAACTTTAGTGATAATTATTATCCACAAAATTCACCGAGTTGTCCACAACAATATCTTTGCTGTGAAAACTGTGGGGGTCCTCATGAAAGTTTTCAATGTCAACCGATGAATCAAACCTACTTTGAGCATAATTCTAACTATACCGGTTTTGACCAACCCCCGCAGTATTCCATAAATCATCAAGAAGACCTTTATCAGCAGGGGATGAATGATGTGCACGATAGATGTGATAAAATGATTGAGTCAGGGAACAAACTTATCCAATTCCTTTGTGAAATGTTTCTTCAACAAAAGCAGGCGGCTAGCATCGATCAATCACCTCTTCAAGAAATGAGTATCCAAGAAATGGAGGATCTGAAGCAGCATTATTTAGATGAAATGTTAAGTTTAAGTAATGACTTACAGATTAAAGATTATCGTAATGAGAAAATTGATATTCGTTTTAGAAGAGAATGTGAAAATATGATTGATGAGCTTAAAGGTAAATTCAATGGAATGAGTATTGAGATTAATAAAAAGAAAGAGCTTCAGCGTCTAGAGTAGGTGGCTAATCTTAGTACTTATCCTTCGCAACGTTTCAAATCTTTTTGCTATGATGACTATGATTACGAGGAAAGTTCTATTCCTTTGAGAGATATTATTTCTAAACTTCCTCTGTCAGTTGCAATCACACCCGACTTACCGACTTTGGAGCCCGAGGACTCTCTCATCATGGGGAATGAGGATCTTAGCACTATTCCTGAAAAGGAATCGGACGAATTCATAAAGTCTAGTATTGAGGACCTTGTTCCAATCCCAAGTGAGTCCGAGGATACATTCAAAAGTGATAGTGATTGTGATTTACCTTCGTGTGATGATTTCTCTCCCATTAACGTTTATGAGGAAAAATCTGTGACTTTCTCTAACCCTCTATTCGATTCAAATGACGATTTTACCTTTAGTGATGATGAGTCACTATCCGATGAGGACGTTCCGAAAGATAATGTTAAAATTCACTCGAACCCTCTTTTCGAATTCGATGACGAATACATCTCTAGTGACGTAAATCCTCTTTTTGATGAGGTGTTAGAGAACATCGAGAGTAAGGACTCTTATGTTTCTAACCTTGATGAGCCGGCTTTGTTAGTCACGCCTCTTTCCGATTTTAATGAGGATGAATATTTCGACCCAGGTGGCAACGTTGATGAGATTGAGTTTCTACTTCGTCGTGATTCGTCTACTCCTAAGATAAGCGTTGTTTCCATTCTCGAGGGGTTCACCGATGAACCGCATCTCTAAGAGAATGATGATTTATTTGATTTGGAATCTAAAGAGAATGAATGGAAGAAGATTTTGTATGATGCTCCAATTAATGATTTGATGACCGAGGACAAAGTTTTCGACCCCGAGATTCATAAGAAAACTTTTTCTCCAACATATGTGAGTTTACCCTTTGAGGATCGCCATTATTTTTCCCTCACATATGTTATCCGATTTTTTATTCCTTATTTCACTTATCCGGTGAATTCTTCTCTTCCTCTCTCCTCCGGGAGTGAAGATATCATTTTTGACCCTGGCATCCCCACTTATAGTTTTTATTCCTTAGAACTGGTGGCATATAAATGTCTAATAGAAGTTTTCTCTTTCACGTGTTTCATCCCTAGTATCACGATGATATGGGGAGAGTCAAGCTAGAGACTCGCACAAAAACAAGCGCTTCGTGGGTGGCAACCCATGCTTATCCTTAGTAATAGTATGTTATTGAATAAGTGTGATGTGAGGAGGCTTGCCTCTTCCTTTCTCGTGTTTCATGTTTTGTGTTTTATGTCCAGGATTGCCTTAGATTTTGAAGACTCTCGTACTCGTGGTTTTGTCCATCGTTCACTTGATCTTCAATCCTTAGCTTGCTTATTCTTGGGAATCCGATATCCTAGATCTTATTGATTAACGTTTATCTATTAACATAATTAATAAACGGCTTTAGATTTGCGTAGAGACCCCTTAATATTTGGATTATGCCTTGAAATTAGTATGGGGGTGACAGTCTCACATTGAGGACAATGTGTAGTTCTAGTATGGAGGATCTTTCGATTCGATCTTACTTGCTTTAGCCTTGTCTTTACGTAATCCCGTTTTACCACTAAAAATAGCAAAAATATGCCAAAATTTAAAAAATTTAAAATAGAATAAGTGTTTTGACACATAGATTTGTATTTTTTAGGCATAAATTTTGACTTGATAGAGCATGTTGCGCTCTAGCTTGCCCCTTAACTTATATAAATTTAAGCTTTTGCTAGTCTTTTATATAAGAAACTTTAAAACGCGAATTCTAGCTTGAAAAAGCCAAGAGTTTGAAAGTTTCCATGATAGACTTTAAATATTCAAAGCTTGTTTTATTAGACTAAGCATTCACGGATCTTTTTAGTAAAGATTTTAAATTTGCGAAGAACGAGAAATGATAGAGTTTTATATAAGTTAGATGTTAAACATAGAGTAGTTGGTTCTCTTTAAGGCTCATAGAAGTTAATTATGGCTTTTTGCTCCCATCAGCTTAATAAACATTATATAATTGTTGAATAAATAAAGTACTTTAGGTTTTTGCGATTCTTAGTTTAAATCACTTCGTAGAGATTCCTTCTGGTGAAATTAAGGTATACATCAAGGTTTTGTTAGTGTTGTGGGGAAATAGGCTACCGATTCCTGATGGCTCGCTACCGTTGTCTAGGTAATTAAAAGACCACAGGACTTGAAATTTGGCTATAATCATAATAGTTATGTAATAAACCAAAGCCGAAATAAGACCACTACCTCTTGCCGGCTCACAACCGATGTGGTAGTCATTTAAAAGGTGGAGGTAACAATAATAATAAAAACTGTGGGCTGATAAAAGTTTACTGCCTCTTGTCGGCTCACAACCGATGTGGCAGTCTTCTAAATATGGCACATAGTAATAATTTAAGACTGATAAAAGTTTGCTGCATCTTGCCGGCTCACAACTGATGTGGCAGCCTTCAAAAAGATCGAGGATCATCGAGGTTGAAATAAGACTCCTGGACCATGGTCGGCTCGCATACCGATCTAACAGTTGTTTAAAGGACTGAGGTTTAATAATGTTGCAATAATAATAATAAAGCCAAATTTCAACTTCGGGGTTATCTAAAAAGGATAATCCCTAAATCGTGCGAAATTAGAACCTTAATGTGGACCTTATTCTCACCATATCGTCTCTTTAGGAAAGGATTTCAAACTAATTATGGTCTAAACCGGGTCTACTTTATGAGAATAAGACATTAATTTATTTGTCACCAATAATCATAATTAAACCCTTAGAGGATTTAGGAATAAGGGGGCAGAAAGTAGCTATGCAAACATAATTAGCATTTATGAGTAGTGTTAGCATCTTAACTTGTATTTAACAATGATTTCATTTTTAAGCTTGGTTTAGGGCGGGTGAAAAATCAAGGACGGTGAATTTATCCTTTTAGTGTTTCTTGTTCCGTGAAGTTATGATATGTATGAATAATAATAAATGCATAAAAAGGGTAAAACGGGGTGCTTTTCAAAACTAGTGATTTTTAAATCCCCTTAGATGAACACTTAGCTACTTTTCGAGGTAATTAGTCTAAGGGGGTGGAAATTTTTGGTTTTCTAAGTTTGTGTTTATGACATTGCGTGAGGACACGACAATAGCTTAGTATGGGAGATTTTGGTATGTGCTTAAATACACATACCTTTTACCTAATAAAACGAGCTAAAAAGACCAATAATGACCAATAATACATGAAAAATACATTGTATTCGTTTGTATTGTGAATTGTGTCTTGCAGGTACGGATATTAAATAAAAGGACAACAAAATCAAGCAACGAGCACAGGAATGAAAAGAGCGCGAAAAACCAAAGCCGAAGGCGTATTTATATTTAATGGGCCAACCCATACCCATTTTATTAGTCCGGGTCAGCCCATTAAAGATTTATACTTATAAAACCTAAGCCTTTTATTAACCCTTATAAAACCAATCCAAATTCATTTCCTGGCCCAACACAAGCCCAACACCACTTCTCAAAGCCCAAACAACTCAATACCCGATCAAAGTCAGTGTTATAAACCCTGGTCAAATTTACTGTTCATCTCTCTCAATTCCCTCCCTCGTTTTTACATCACACAGAGCAACAAGTTAAACCAATTTCACCCTAATCCTACACACGCTTTCTTGCTTCTAGAAGGCTCGTCTGACACCCTCTGACACTTAGGAAGCCACGTTGGCAATCCCAAGCACTCTGATTGGTGGAAGAGACGTGGAGAAAGATCAAAGGCTCAGATTGGATAGATTGGAATCGAGGGCTAAGACGAATGAAGTGGGGAGCGTCTCATGGACCTAGAACCTTCCTCTGGCAGCTATAAATAGCATAAGAATCACACAGTATTAAGCATCTAGAGTAGGAGTAGGAGTAGAGTAGTTTAGTATCTTATTAATAGCTTATTTTAGCTTACTGTCTTTCATTTGATGTAATTTACTTTTCAAAAGCTTGTAATCACTTTCAGTTTTAATAAAATTCAAATTTCATTTATATTGTGCCTTAAATTCTGTTTTACTTATAAGCAATTATGGTTTAAAATATCCTAATAAGCTCTTATAAGCTCTCAATTTCTTCTAAGCTATCTCTTATTAAGCTAAGCTTGTTTTAAGCTTAACTTAATAAGCTCATTACTCAGATTACTTATAATATGGTCTTAACAAGCTGTTTGGATGATAAGACAAAAAGGGATGGGCTTATAGATTTCTTAACAGCTTATCTCTGATAAGTTAGAGCTAGTAGAACAGCTCTAAGATCATAATTAATCCTTCTTTAAGCAAAGGACAATGGTATGTTCACTTTTACTTTTTAGCTTATTTTTTCCTTTTTAGCTTATTTCCTGCTTATAGCTTATTTGTGCTTATTAATGCCTACTTATGCTTATTCTGTCTTAATTTAGCTTATATTGTCTCAAATATCAAATGTTCATCATTAAGATTAGTTTTATTTAGGATGTATCTCAAAATGCTTATATCTTAGTTATATCTGCTTATTTTTGTAGCTTATTAGATAAATGCTTATCCTCCTAAGATTTATGCTTAATTGTCATTAAATATCATTATTCTTAATCTGTTTTCAAAATTCATTGATTAACAAAAGTTGTCTTAGCTTAAAATTAGGTTTTTAGGTTTTAAAAGGGTGTTTGGTACAAGCAGTTTTAACACAGTTAAGACTGCTTGTGTAGCTTTTGGGTTTCAAAACGGACTTCATAAGCTCTAACTGAGTCTTATAAGTAGTTCTCTTAAGCTTAAAATAAGTTTAGTCAAAATATGAAGTTTGGTTTTTAAGTTTCTAAGTCTGCTAAGTCTAATTTGGTTTCTAAACTACTTATTTGATAAGTTCCTTTAGAGCTTCTTTAAGTTGAAGTTTTTGTCCAAGTAAGTGTCTAATGCACCTGTTTTTAGTTTCTAAAATGTGGAAGAACCTTAGAGTGTATTTTGAGCAAAAACAGTCAGGTAGGATAGTATTTGGTTTTAGCTTAATGATCTGATATGCGGGGCAAACAAGGTTAGAGTCTAGCTTTTATTTGTTTAATTTTGATTGAATTAAGCTTATTAAGTATGTTTTCAATCTGTTTGTAGCTTTTCAGTTAGTTAGATTAGTTAATGAGTCTTAAATTTAAGCTTAAAAGTGTCTTTTTTCCTCAAAAAGCCAAAAACCAAAAGTAGTATCCCTGTCATTTTCATATTCTTTTTCTACCTTATTACCTTAGGAAATTTACTTAACTCAGCTTATTTGTGTTCTTTGAGTCAAGTTCTTAATCTGACTTTTGTTCTTAGCTTATTCTAGTGCTTATTTGTCCTTAGGCTTAGCTTAAAGTTTGTCAAAAATCTTTGTAATATGTCTTTTTATCTGGTGTCTAAATAGCATTTTATGGTTATTCAGTTTGTGTCCTTTTCTTATTTTTGGTCTTTTGTGCTTATTAGGTATAGGACTTAATGTGTTTTAAGGTTTTAGTTTTTTTTCCTAGTGTTTATTAGTTTTCTTTTTAGCCTAAAAAGTTATTAAAAAGTCCTTTGAATCTGTTTTCTTTGTCTGCTGTCTTAATACTTTAAGTGCTTTTCCTGCTTATTTTCGTTGCTTATTTTGATTCGTATGTGCTTATTTGGTCAGCTTAAAGTCTGTTTTAGCTTATTTGCTTTTCTTAGTTGCTTGTTTAATCTAGAATCCTAAATAGTTTAGCTTTTAGTCATTTAGCTTAAAATTTTCAAAACTGTCATTTTTTTAGCTTTTATCTAGCTTATTTTTGAGTTTTGTTAAAAAGTTCATTTATTAAAAGTGTTTATTTTAGTGTTAAAAAGCTTTTTCAAAAATAAAATTTGCAAATAAAAATGTTAGGCCGTATAGGGAAGCCCAGGCTCGAACCTAGGACCTCAACCTTAACAGCCCAACATTTTAACACACACTCCCTCTACCAACACGCCCTTGGGTCTTTTTCATTATTCTTTCATACCATTTTCCTTTTAAGCCTTTTTGTAAGTTTAAGCTTTTAGCCCTTTTGGGCTTATTTCCAGCTTATTGAGATAAGCTGTTTGTCTTATTTTATTTTTCTTGGATTCTAAATAGTTAAAAGTACTTTTCGTAATTTTTTTTAGATTTTTAAAAATTAGTTTATTAGGTTTTAGTCGCGTTTTTAAATTCCCGTTATCGTTTTAATGCTTAATGTTTTAATTGTGCCTCTTTAGATTAACGTGCCTTAAATTTACTTTCCATTTGCGTTATTAGAATTAGAAACTAAACCCAAATCTTTTATGATAATCAAGCTCGATTCCCGACATAAACATGAATTTCCATTCACCTCTCACCGAGGAGAACGATACCCGTGTTGATTACTTATTATTCTTTCCTAAGGATAATTTGTATGATACTTTGCTTACGTATATGTATTTTCTATATATTATATATATTTGAGGGTTATTTGTTTGATACGTATTTAGATGATAATCAATGAGAGATTCCAGTTTTAGCATACCCATGATCTAATTTTAAGTTATGAATGATTATTAAATCTCTAATTTCATGTTAAGCTTGTATTTATCATGGGAATGAGCTTAAAACTCATAATAGAATATATAAAAGGGGTTTTGGTTAAATTTAGTGTATTATGTTAAGTTGTGATTTTTAAAAATCACTAAGAATTGTTATTAATCATGTTGTTATGTTATGGGAAGCATCATGTATCTTAGTAAGATGATATAACACCATTTTGTGGTGTTAAACTATGAAAAGTAAAGTTGATGTTCATAGTTATCCGCGAAACCAAATGCCTCCTTATGTACTAGCTAGTTCCAAACACTAGCTTAAGTAAGTTAAATTCATGTTCTAAGAGAACTTCAATGTTCATAAGGTGTTTATAATGATTTATGATTTAGCGCAAAACACCACTTAATGATATTTATGTGTTACTTGATGCTAGTCAACTTCTGAAATTAGTGTCATGTTAGAAATGCTGTATAAAATCAATAACAGCTCTAATGGGGTCTTGGCCTGAGTTTTTAGAAAACCCTAAGTGTCTACTTCAGTTCACATGAAGAAAGCATTGGCTAATTTAGAACTTAAATGGGTCAAAACTACATTTTAGTGCAGCAAGTCAAAAGCTTAAACGTGCAGCAAATCAGTTTTCAGAAATTCATATAAAATCAAACGTAGCTCTGTTGGGGGCGTGCCATAGGTTTTCGGAAAGGAAAAAGAGTCTTCTTTCTAATTAGTATGACCTTATAATCTGGTTCAAGGGATAAGTTAGTCAAAAGGGTAACTTCCAGGTTGTTGCAGAAAAGACAACAAACTTTGCAGAAACTTACGTTGTCTTTGAAAAATCATATAAAATCAACCATTCATCAAATTGCAATGAGATCAGACCAAAATTGTAGTTCTATGAGTCTACTTTCTAAAGAAAATGGTTTTAAGTCCTGATTCAAAGTTGAAGTAGGTCAAATAGGTGATATACAGTAGACTGTCCAGAATTCACAAATTTTGCTTTTGTATAAAAGTTAGCGTAATTGATATAGCTCATGTGTTAAGATGTTGCAGAGGGGTTTAATGATTATTAGAATGTTATTTACATGTTTAGGTGGTCTCGAAAGTCCGAGAATGCCTGAAAAGTACCTAAGCCAACTGAGGTGAGTAACGTAGTTTAATGTATGTATGGGTCTTTATGTACCCGTATGATATGATATATGTGCTTGTGACATTCATGATCATATTATGATAAGTAATTAGTTTTATAACTCCTGTATGAGTTCATGTTTCCTTTATGACATGTGTGCCATACGTCGGTACTCTATTTGTTATGTGGTATATACTCACATACATCCGAGTAATCCTAAAATTAGTATATAATGACTTATATGGTCACATTATGTGAATTCAGTATCATGTCGTCCTATGCGGTTGTAAGATGATAATTACGTGATGCCCTGTTGGGTCAATATGGTGTATTCAGTGTCACAACAATCTATGTGGTTATATTACGCAAGTCACATATTATGATGATTTGTATGGCCGTATTGTATAAATTCAGTATCATGTTGACTCTTGTAGTCATATTCAACATCATTTTAACCCGTGTAGTCATATTCAGTATCATGTTGACCAGTTTGGTCATATTCAGTATTATGTTGACCCGTAGGGTCATATTCGATATCATGTTGACCTATAAGGTCATATTATGAAAGTCAGGTATCATGTTGACCCGTGGGGTCATATTCAATATCATGTTGACCTATAAGGCCACATTATGCACGTCATGTATTATGTTGACCTGTAGGGTCATATTCGATATCATGTTGAGCTATAATGTCATATTATACAAGTCATGTATTATGTTGACCCGTAGGGTCATATCCAATATCATGTTAACTTGTAAAGCAACGTGTTAACATGCGTGGTCACAAATAGTATATTGTTGAACCGAGTGGTCAAAAAACATATTATGTACTCATGTTTACATTTCGTTGAATGTTTAGTATTATAACTCGTGTTACGAGTTCTTGTTAGCTAAGTGCATATCTAAGAAGAAGTGTATGTCATGTGTTAAATACATCACAAGTTATCAATCTATGTATAGGTTGATCCGAACGGTTCCACTTCAGCCATAATGACCCATGTGGTCTTGGTAATACGTTTGAAGTATATTTGATGAATTATTATATGGTCAGATGTCCTAAGTGGACGACAAGTATAAAAGTGACATGTATGTTTCGAAATGGAACTTAGAGGTCCTACGTGGATGACTAGTGCCTTTATATGGCCTTATGGTCCGAAATGGGACCTAGATGTCCTAAGTGGACGATAAGTATAAAAGTGACATGTATGTTCCGAAATGGAACTTAGATGTCTTACGTGGATAACTAGTGCCCTTATATGGCCTTATGGTCTAAAATGGGACCTAGATGTCCTAGGTGGACGACTAGTGCGCTCATATAACTTATTATGATCCGGATATAGAAACAGGCACCCTACATGGATGAATATTGCATCTGATAGCATTATGTCCCAAAATGGGACTAAACGTCCTAAGTGGACGATTAGAATACTTATAGCATTTATGTTCTGAATACGGAACCTTGACGTTCTGTGTGGACGACCAGTAAGACGTGGCACCTATTCTACCCGTATGCAATGTTTAGAGCTCCTTGGGAGAAAAGTCATAAAGATAAGTTCCTGTGTAGAATAGGAAGTGCTAACTAGCACTATATTCACAAAGTGGTAAAATCTTACAAAGCAACACTTATGCTCTAAATTTTGTCATGATAATGATGTCTTTTTTGAATTTCACACTTCTTATTTTATTTTAAAAGACGAGTCTACAAACACCACTCTTCTCACTGGCCCCAGTAAACATGGTCTCTACACCATTACTCTTCCTCAACTAAAGTCCATCAATAAAGTATCTTTTTCGGCTGTACGAGCTTCCCCTACCATTTTTCATAGACGGCTCGGACATCCCCATCAACGTATTTTTCATTCTATGATTTCTAATTTTTCTCTTCCCGTTATAAATAAAAGTCTGTCAAGTTTCTGCAATTCTTGTCCATTGAGAAAATCTTCAAAACTACCTTTATTTGAATCTGGATTTCGAAGTAATAATATTTTAGACTTGGTTTATTGTGATGTTTGGGGTCCCACACCTTTGTTATCGTTTGAAGGTCATAGATATTGTATGTTGTGTGTTGATCATCATTCTCGTTACATGTGGATATATCATTTAGCTCAAAAATCCGATGTGTATTCCACTTTTAAATCATTTGTGCAAATGGTTGAACGTCAATTCACCACAAAATTAAAGAATGTTCAAACCGATTAGGGTGGTGAGTTTTGCAATTTAGCTTCGTTTTTCTCTTCGTTGGGAATTATTCACCGGAGATCTTGTCCTCATACAAGTGAGCAAAACGGCTTTGTTGAACGTCACAATCGCCATGTTGTGGAGACCGGTCTTACTCTTCTTGCTCAAGCATGTGTTCCTCAACGTTTTTGGCATTATGATTTTGATACTGTTGTTTACCTAATCAATCGCATGCCCTCTCGCACATCAACAAACAAGTCACCTTTTGAACATATATTCAAACGGTCTCCCGACTACTCTTTTCTTCGTATCTTTGGGTGCCTCTGTTTTCCCCATCTTCGTCCGTACAATCGTCACAAAATGGATTTCTGTTCCACTCCGTGTGTCTTTCTTGGCTACAGTCCCTCCCATCATGGATATCGTTGTCTTGATATCTCTACCTAGCGTCTTTATATTGCTCGACATGTTCGTTTTAATAAAGCACAATTTCCCTTCGATATCCCTAAAACAAATTCCCCACCCCCTTTGAAAACATCTCCCTATTACTCCTCAGAATTACCTTATGTAATTCCTACTAGTGACCATCCAAGTCCATCTTCAACACGCTCACCGATTTCATCTTCATCATCAGTTTCACATTTGAGTCCAACTTCTCAAACTTCTTCCGAGTCTTCTAATGGTCAACCATCTCCCGTATCGACTACATCGATACCAACACCACCACCACCCACACCACCACCTCCCATCACTCGGCAACGTCCTACAAATCTTCGTCAAAATCCCAAACAACGGGTTCCCTACAATCCTTCCGCAAATCATGCTACCGTCCTCCCCACTACCATCACTGAACCAACCTCGTTTACCGTTGCCAACAACTCTCCGGAGTGGCGTCAAGCTATGAAAAAAGAGTATGATGCTCTCATGAAAAATGGAATGTGGTCTTTAGTACCTCGTGCTTCTAATACCAATGTTGTTGATGGTAAGTGGGTATACAGGTTAAAACGGGACAAGAATGGTGCTATCACTCGTTACAAAGCAAGATTTGTTGCCAAAGGTTTTCGGCAACAACCAGGTATTGATTTTCATGAGACATTTAGCCCGGTTGTCAAGTCGACAACTATTCGAGCTGTTTTATCACTTGCGGTTACTAACGACTGGCCACTACGCCAGTTAGATATTCAGAATGCATTTCTTCATGGAAATCTTAAGGAGCAGGTTTATATGAAACAACCTCCGGGCTTTATTGATCCACAACGACCAAATCATGTATGTTTGCTTCATAAGTCTCTTTACGGCTTAAAGCAGGCCCCACGCGCTTGGTTTGAGCGCCTCTCCAAGGCTCTCTTCGATCTCGGTTTCAAAGGCTCCAAAACGGATCCATCTTTGTTTATTTATTCGCGTGGAGACACACTTTTGTACATTCTGGTATATGTGGATGACATCATTGTTACAGGTAATAATAAGGGCACTATCGACAATATAATTTGTCAACTTGGATCCGCTTTTGCATTAAAAGATCTCGGGCCACTTAACTACTTCTTGGGTATTGAAATTGTTCCGCATGTGTCCGGCATTCTCCTATCTCAAAAGAAGTATATTTTGGAGCTATTACAAAGTGCTGGTCTTTCTAACTGCAATCCCGTGTCTTCTCCCATGGTTACCTCGAGCTCACTCAGTTTAGATGACAGTACCGCTTTCTCTAATCCAGTAAAATATCGACAAGTAGTGGGTTCTTTACAATATGTTACCCTATCTCGGCCTGACATAGCTTTTGCTGTTAACAAGGTATGTCAATATATGCATGCTCCGACCGAGAATCATTGGTCTGCAGTTAAACGGATTTTACGTTATCTTCATGGTACGGTTGAACATGGTATGCTCATACGTCGTTCTTCTGGTTCTACCCTTCAAGCTTTTACTGACGTGCTATGGAAAGGTAATCCCGATACTTCTCTTGAAGCTTTCTCAGATGCTGACTGGGCTGGAGATTCAGATGATCGACGGTCCACGGGGGGATTTGCTATATATCTTGGTTCAAACCTTATATCTTGGACCGCTCGTAAACAACGTACGGTTTCACGTTCCTCTACAGAAGCTGAATACAAGGCTCTTGCTGACACTGTTGCTGAGCTCACATGGCTTCAAGCTCTTCTTAATGAGCTTGGAATCCGTTCATCTTCAACTCCTATACTATGGTGTGACAATCTTGGTGCAACATACTTGTCAGCTAACCCTATCTTTCATGCGCGTACAAAACACGTGGAAATAGACTATCACTTTGTTCGGGAAAAGGTTGCTCAAGGAGATCTTCGAGTTCAACATATATCTACACATGATCAAATTGCAGATATCTTTACAAAGCCATTACCAACTCCTCGATTCCTCTTTCTAAGATCCAAGCTGCAGGTTGTTGCCCGTCCTTAGCTTGCGGGGGCGTGTTAGACCAAACTAGATTAGATGGGCCGGTCCAATTGTATAGATGGGCCGTACCCATTAGGTTATGTGTTAGTTGCTTAATCTTTAAGCGATGATCCAACTTTTCTAGAATTCTCGTCAACGTGCCATCGCTGAACTTGTGCACCTCAGTCTCCCTCATCATCTTCTTCTGATTATTCATAACTATGTAGATTACGGCCCTTGGCTTGTGGAAATTGATGTAATCTTCTTTGAATTGAAAATCAAATGCATCCCAGCTCGATTGTGTAAGGTTGAGCTTGTTTGATAACTCTCAATTCCGAGTTGTAAGTCTTTCACACGTTATCTGATGACTATGTTCCTAATCCACAAGTTGACTGCGTTAAATAGATGAACTTTGTCAGCACCAGATAAGTGGTTGAGCTTGCCTTGAAGATGAAGCAGGTACAGGTCTTCAAAATCATTCAGATGCATATTTTTGAAGTCGGCTT
>BQNB010051208.1:0-41114 GCA_026074375.1 Tanacetum coccineum
AAATAGTCTTTAAGTACAATAAAGTTGGGACAAAATTGGTAAAGAGGTGTTTGGCATAAGCCTTAAAACGGGTCAAAATGCTCTTTGGTATGGGTTATGGTCACTTGTCTAGTTTTAGTTTAGGTTGTTAAGCTCATTTAAGTTTTTTTCAAAAGTGTTCAAGGTTCAAAATTGTTTTCCAAAGCTTTTTAAGACCATTCTTTAAACTGTGACTTTTAGAAAACATCACAAGTGCTTATTTAGTTAAGCACTTGTGGTTTGAGTTTGAGTATCAAAAAAAAGGTGTGTTTTGTGTGTGTTAAAGAGCTGTCAAAACCTTCTTTGTCTTTTGACTTTGGTAAGTCAAAAATCCCCAAGTTTTCAAGTAACAGTTTTAAAAAGACAAAAGCCCTTTTTCATTCAGCAAAATCAGCAAGTTTTTATAAGTTTTAGGATGTCAAAATTGTGGCACAAGTCAATTTGCTAGGGTACTCTATCTGTTTTTTCTTATTTTCTTATTTAGAGCTTATTTGACAGCTTTTAATAAGCTGTCAAATAAGCCCCTGAGATTAGCCTTAAAGCTCCCCTGGTGCAAAGGGGAGACTTTAGGCTTATTTTTCTTAGCCATTAAGAGCATTTAAGCCCAAATTCTTGGCTTATTTAGAGAGCCTATAAGCCCTTTTATAAGCTTGTTGAATTTCAGCTCTTAAAAAGCTCATTTGTTGACTTATTTTTAAGCCCAAACCTGCCTTGTGAACTGTTTTAGCCTACTTAGGTGTAGGGATTGCTTATTTTTCTTCCCTGGCTTATTGAGCTTATTTGATAAGCTAATTTTGTGTCCTAAATAGCTTATTTAGATTAGTTAGTTAGTTGTTAAGCTTGTTTAGCCTTTTTCCTAACTTATTTGTCCAAATAACTTATTGCATTTTTGCCTTGTAAGCTTGTTAGTGTTTCTGTCCTCATAAGCTCTTCTCACCTTATTTACTTTAAGCTTTTAGCTTTTTACAGCTTATTTAGGATTGTTTAGACCCCCTTTAACTTAATTTAGTCCAAGTCCTAGCTTAAACGACCACATGTCCCAAATGACTTAAGCCATTTTAGCTTTTAAGCCCTTTAAGCTAAACTGTCACTTTTTAAGCTTATTTTTAAGCTTATTGACAGCTTTTCAGAAAAAGTTGTAGAAGACAAAGTTGTTAAGCCCCACGAGCTTAACAACTTTGCTTCTTTGAGTTTTCGAAAAAAAAAGGGGAAAGACAAGAGGCCCGGGTGAGCAAGACTCGAACCCGGGACCAATCGATACAATCCCCTTTATAACACACTCCTTACCACTGCGCCCTTGGGTCTTTTTCGTTAAAGACTCAAGGGCTTAGTTATTTAAGGGGGTTTTTAGCTTGTTAGGCTAATAAGCTGTCAAAGCTTATTACGGGCTTATTTTTAAGCAAATTTCGTGTTTCTTAATTTTCGTAGATTAATCATAGTGTAAAGCATTTTTGGTAAATTTTTCAGAATTTTTCGTAGTCATTTAATATTTTTTATAATTTAATTTCGTTAAAAGTTTAATTAATTCATAAAAAATACAAAAATTATCAAAAAAATATTTTGCTTTTTTAGAAAATTTTCTTTTGTCATATAGTTTGTAGGAAAAATTTAAAACTTTTCGTAGGGTCATTTTTACAACTTTTTACTTTTTAAAGAACGGTCCGGGTGCGGTTTTTTGTCTTGACTCGTTTTTGGGTCAAACGAACTCCGTTTTCGGTCTAGTCTTTTTTATTCTTCGTTATTTGTCCCGTAGAGTAGTTTAGAAGTGAAAAATTCTTCGTAGGGTTATTTTTAAAGATTTTAGGTTTTTCCCCCTTTGTTCGGGATTCGTGCTTCCGTTTTTCAGCTTAATTTCGTAATTTTTAGGATTTTCTTAAACGTTTTGGTTTATTATTATTTAATTTAACTTCCTGCACCCTCAAATCATTTTTCTCCTTCAAACTCAAATCTTCGACTGTATCGATTTTCCATTCCAGCCTCGTTGGGGATAAACGACCCGGGAACACTCTATACTACTTCTCGGTTTTATTGATCTTGTTGCTTTTTAGATTATATATATATATTATATTTTATTATATATATATAGTGTAAAAACTTACAATCAGTAAATCAGTGCCGAAAGACTACCAACAACAATGCCTAGGGAAGAGCTTACATGTTGAGGGATAGGAATGCTCACCAAGACCCGAATGTAGTCACAAGTATGTTCCTTCTAAACCAACATCTAGCTAGAGTATTATTTGATTCTAGAGCCGATAAAAGCTTCGTATCCATATCTCTTGCCTCTAAGCTAAATATTCCACCCATTACAATAGATACCTTTTAAAATATCGAAATGGCTGACAGAAACCTAGTAAGCACAAACACCGTTATTCAGGATGCAACTCTGACTTTGTTAAAAAAACCTTTCGAAATTGATCTTATGCCAATCAAACTTGGTAGTTTTGACGTCGTCAATGGTATGGATTGGTTATCCAAGTATCATGCAAGAATTATTTGTGAGGAGAAAGTCATCCACATCCCAATCAACGGTGAAACTTTAATCATCCGAGATGACCAAAGTAAAACCCGACTAAGTCTCATATCTTGTATAAAAACTAAAAGATATATATCCTGAGGTTGTCAAGTTTTCGTAATCCAAGTAATGGAAAAGAAGTCAGACGAGAAACGACTAGAAGATATCCCAATAGTCAGGGAATTCCCAGAAGTTTTTCTTGAAGATCTACCTGGCCTTCCTCCCGTTCGCCAAGTAGAATTCAAAATTGATCTAATTCCAGGAGCGACACCTGTAGCCTGAGCACCTTATAGATTAGCTCATTCAGAAATGCAGGAACTATCTAACCAACATCAAGAGTTAGCAGACCGAGGTTTTATCCGACCAAGTACTTCACCCTGGGGAGCTCCTGTCTTATTTGTCAAAAAGAAAGATGGATCTTTCAGAATGTGTATCGATTACCAGGAGTTGAATAAACTTACCGTAAAGAATCGTTACCCATTACCCATGATTGATGACTTATTTGACCAACTTTAAGGTTCGAGTGTCTACTCGAAGATTGACTTAAGATCAGGCTATCATCAACTGAGAGTTAGGGATGAAGATATTCCCAAGACTGCTTTCAGAACAAGATACAGACATTATGAATTTCAAGTGATGCCATTTGGTTTAACTAATGCACCTGTTGTATTCATGGATCTCATGAACCGTGTGTGTAAACCATACTTAGAAAAATTCGTAATAGTGTTCATCGATGATATTCTCATCTACTCTCGTAACAAAGAAGAGCACGCAAATTATCTAAGAATAATCCTAGAATTACTCAAAAAAGAGAATTTGTATGCCAAGTTCTCTAAGTGTGATTTTTAGATTCGTATCGTGTAATTTCTTGGACACTTAATTGATAGTCAAGGACTTCATGTTGACCCCGCCAAGATTGAAGCAGTTAAGAATTGGACATCTCCTACTACACCCACAGAAATACGTCAATTCTTAGGACTTGCGGTTATTATCAGAGATTTATCAAAGATTTCTCGAAGATTGCAAAGTCTTTGACTGAATTAACCCAGAAAAACAAGAAGAATATCTGGGGAAAAGACCAAGAGATAGCTTTTCAACTACTAAAATGGAAGCTATGTGAAGCTTCAATCTTAGCATTACCAAAAGGAAATGATGATTTTGTTGTTTATTGTGATGCATCCCATCAAGGTCTGGGTGCGGTGTTAATGCAAAGAGAGAAGGTTATTGCATATGCATCCCGGCAACTTAAGCCTAATGAAGAAAACTATACCAGTCATGATCTCGAATTAGGAGCAGTAGTGTTCGCTCTTAAAATTTGGAGACACTATCTGTATGGAACCAAATGTACTGTGTTTACTGATCATAAAAGTCTTCAGCATATCCTTGATCAGAAGAGTTGAACAAGAGACAACGCCGTTGGCTAGAATTTCTTGCAGATTACGATTGTGAAATTCGCTACCATCCTGGAAAAGTAAATGTCGTAGCAGATGCCTTAAGCCGAAAGGAACAAAACAAACCACTCCAAGTTAGATCATTAGTTATGACCATTCATCCAAACTTACCATTACAAATTCTCAAAGCTCAAAATGAAGCACTCAAAGAAGAAAACATCAAGGCTGAAAACTTATGAGGAATGGACAAAGCATTTAAAATACGTCCTGATGGAACTCATTATATTAAAAACAGAAGTTGGTTACCACTCTTTGGTAATCTGAGAGACTTGATCATGCATGAGTCCCATAAATCGAAGTATTCCGTTCACCTAGGTTCTGACAAGATGTACCAGGATCTAAAGAAACTCTATTGGTGGCCTAACATGAAGGCAATCATCGCTGAGTATGTTGGTAAGTTTTAACATGCTCTAGAGTTAAAGTAGAATGTTAAAATCCATCCGGCTTACTGGTACAACCAGAGATTCCTATGTAGAAGTGGGAAAGAATAACGATGGATTTCATCACAAAACTACCCAAAACATCAAACGGTCATGACACAATCTGGGTCATTGTCGATCGCCTTACCAACTCCGCACATTTCATCCCTACCCTAGAGACAGATAGTATGGAAACCCTTACAAGATTATACATAAAGGAAATAGTCTCTCGGCATGGAGTGCCAATATCTATCATCTCGGATCATGACAGTCATTTCATGTCTAGATTCTGGCAATCATTACACAGTGCTTTGGGTACTCAATTAGACATGTGTATGGCATATCATCCTAAAACTGATGGACAAAGTGAAAGAACCATCAAAACACTTGAAGACATGCTTCGAGCCTGTGTTATAGATTTTGGAAAAGGATGGGAAAAACACTTACCATTAGTAGAATTTTCTTACAATAATAGTTACCATGCTAGTATTAAGGCAACACCATTTGAGGCACTTTATGGTCGAAAGTGCAGATCAACTGTTTGCTTGGCCAAAGTTGGAGATGTTCAATTTACGGGACCAGAAATAATCCATGAAACCACCGAGAAAATAGTACAAATTCAAAAATGCTTGCAAGCTACAAGAGATCGGCAGAGAAGTTATGCCAATGTAAGGCGAAAGCCTTTAGAAATTCAAGTTGGAGATCATGTTATGTTAAAAGTGTCACCTCGTAAAGGTGTCATCCGATTCGGAAAACGAGGAAAGCTTAATACCCGGTACATTGGACCTTTTAAAATCCTTGAACGGATTTGCCCAATGTTATATAAACTTAAACTTTCTATAGAGCTTAGTAATGTCTACAGTACTTTCCACATTTCTAATCTAAAGAAATGCTTATCTGACGAATCCCTTGTCATTCCAATGAAAGAGCTTCGGCTTGATGATAATCTCAACTTTATGGAAGAACCAGTAGAGATCATGGATCGAGAAGTCATGCAACTGAAGCAAAGTTGTATTCCTATAGTCAAAGTAAGATGGAACTCTAAAAGAGGACCAAACTTTACATGGGAACGCGAAGATCAAATTCATGCTAAGTATCCACATCTGTTTTCAAACATCACTCCGGCGTCCAACTAAATCTCAGGACGAGATTTCTTTTAAGGGAGGGAGACTATAACAATCCGTAATTTTCATCAATGTAATTATCCATCTATTAAATTAGATGCACTGTAATATCCATCTATTATATATATACCACCTTTTTACAGGGAAATTTTTGCTTTATCTCATTATGCAATGTAACTTGCATCTCTAAAGTAAACGACCTCACGCAACCTCTACCAATGCCGTCTCTATCTATGTTTATATCATGTAAACATCCTAATATGTAAGGTCTATATCTTAATATCATTTTTACCAAGTACATTATCCATTTAACGTATCATTTACAACGTTATATCAAAACAGACTTTATCCGTTAACGTTTATATCAAAACCCTAATTATATGTAATGTATACATATAAAATGAATGTGCAAGCCTTCAAGAATGTGTACAAATGTACAATGCATAACATTTGAATATCTTTTCCCTCCTAAATCAAGTTACAACTTTCTAAAGCCCAATCTATAAGTCAATAATGCAAGAAAGTCAAACTAGGTCATTTTACCTCTTAAATCACTTTAGTTTCTTACTACCACTTTAACACAAGGTACAAACACTTAATGCATGACTTCTAAACCCTAAACCTAAACCATAAGTCATCTTAAAACCCTAATCTAAAACCTTAAACCCTAAATGAAACCGTAAACCCTAAACGAAACCCTAAAACCCTAATTTCACTTTAAACCTAAAACTAAACTCTAAACCTTAATCCTAAACGTTAAACCTTAATCCTAAACCCTAATCCTAACAATAAACCTTAATCCTAAACCCTAACTACCCTAATCATAAACCCTAATATATGTTTTAAAGACTAAAAACCCTAACCTGAAACCCTAAACCACTCGTCACCCTTTTTCTTTCATTTTGACCCATTTTAAACCTAAGCTAGCACGACCCCCCCTAACCACCTCAAGGCACTCTACTCGACTAACTTATCCCACACTACCCACCCCCCCACACTGATCACCCAATCACCTTACAAGCACCTCCATCACCTCCTTGTAAGCTACTTGCACTCCAAAAACCTCCTTGTCACCCCTTTGTAAACGAAACCACCTCAACACCCTTCCATCATTTAAAGTTACACTCCTAGCTCTCCATACTCATCACCTATCATCCCTTATTCACCTCCCTACAACCCTTGACCCTTAACCACTAAGAAAACTTGGGCACCAAGTTGGTTTCACCCCTATATAAGCTGAAACATACACACCCTTTCATTTCATCCTTCAAACTCAAACATACACACTTAAATGGAGTTCTAGCCATTCCCTAGCAGTAGTATAAGATCAAGAGAATCCCCAAGATAAGAATTGAAGCTAAGAACCAAGAGAAAGAAGCCCTTGAAGTCGTTACTAGGCGTACGAATCCAAAAACCTAATTTTGACCCATTTAACCTCAAGTAAGCTTATAATCTTGTTCAATAAGCTCATAATCTGTTTTATAATGCTCATAAGACTCCTAAGATCCTATATAAACTCTTGTTAGAGCCTTGAATCCTCAAACCTATGCGTTTTTGGTTAAAACCCTAAAAAACGACCCGTTTTGATTTTCTAGCTAACGAATCCTTTTTCTAAACTTTTGTTATGTTAGAAAATCTTATTTTAGCTTATTCTAATAAGCTATAACTTGAAAATATCATTGGAACCCTAAAATAAGCTTGCATGGCTTTTTGGACTTGATTTGCAAATGTTTTCATGCATAGGGGTATATATCGTAACTTTCTAAAATTTATAACTAGAGGGGCTGAAAATGTCATTATTCTAAAGTTATAACTATAAGGACCTATCTTGCCAAGTTTCAAAGTTAAAGGTTTAAATTATATATACTTTATATATAAAGGACTAAACTTGTAAAAGTTTATAAACCAAGGGATATATTGCCATTTTTGTATTCTAAAAAAATATAAACTATAATATTCTAATAAATTATAAAAATATAATATTTAAATATTGATAAGACACGATTTTAGTAAAACCCGACACAATTTTATAACTTTATTAATCAACGATCGCGCGCATTAATCAAACAATTACGATTAAAATATTTAACGTAATTTAAGCATCGACTAACTTTCGAAGAAAACTAAAAATTTTATCGTCTCACGTTACTAGGAGCATCATGTAAGGAGTTTCATTAGGGTATATGTTTTGACGACTTTAGCTGAATTACGATTTAAAGTGTCCAGGCTACCTCAAAATTTTCTACATGACCACTGAATATGATGGCCCGAACAGTGAAAACAAATTCTGATAAAATTACTACATCAACTATATGTTATAACTTAAGAAAGTTTTGAACATAAACCGTCACACACTAAGACTTTACAAATTAACCACAGTTTGTCGTGACGAGGCCGTTACGTGTTCACTGATATACTTTTGCCACACTCTGATAGTTTCCCTGTTAAGGTGAGTTTCATTGACTCCCATTTTAAATCTTTTAATGTTTCATAAACCCGTCGAGGGGATACATGCTATAGAACCATGATAACGATTTTTTTTGCTACCTGTATGTTCTCCTGATATATTATTGCCTAATTCCTATACTTTTACCCATTAAGCCTTATTATTATCAGACTTCCGGTTAATTATATCTCTTTTTTGGATATAAGCGCGAATGCCTGTAAATAGATCTATTTAGGACTGAACTTCCCCATTAGTGTACCTATACTTTCTGGTAAACAAAAGCACTTCATTTGAATCACTATGCGGGTGTTTGGCAAAGGCACCCGTTGGGGCAATTACTTGTGATTATTGATTATCTCAAGGTCTCAGTGTCATGAGCTTAGGGCCATAATACTGTTTTCTTTAATAATTTTACTCATTGCAATTATTACACTTATGGGTGTATAACAATGTAACCCGCTGTTATGATGACTTGTATTCAAACTATTTTCCATAAACCTATGAATTTCACTCAACCTTTGTGTTGATCTTTTTAGCATGCTTATCTCAGGTAATTGAGCATCACATGGCACGGAGTGGCACGAACTTGAAGATGGCTAAAACTGTTATCATTCAAACTTTATGTTTTCATGTAGATTTTGGGACCTTTGTTTATAAAAACTCTGATGAAATAATGAATGATAACTTATCTTTTATAAACATATCTTTTGAGTCGTTTTCTATGATTATGATTGTTGTATTATGAAATAATGCCCCAGATTAGCTTCCGCTGCTATATGTCAAAAATGGGGGTGTTATAGTAGGACCTTCACTATAGTTAGAAATAAGTTCCCTCTAACTAGGATTACCTCAAATAAAATAGTACCTCCTAAGGAAACCACTATTGCACCAGTAGTAACACCGACCTCGAGAATTTTAGTTTACAGCAGGAGACCAAAAGCAACAAGATTTGTAGGTTCCAATAGCAAAGTTAAGATTGTAGAATCTAAAACTTCTAACTCTAAGGAACCCAAACAATCTTGGGGATCCACTATTTTCGATGTTCCATCTTCTTCTCTTAATGATTGCAGGTTGTCTAAATTGTTCTCTGGTATTTGGACTCTGGCTGCTCATTGCATATGACCGGAAATCGCTCTCAACTCATCAAATTCGTCAGTAAATTTTTGGGTACAGTCATATTTAGGTATGATCATATTGCTAAGATAATGAGTTATGGAGACTTTCAAATGGGAAATGTTATAATATCTCGAGTTTATTATGTGGAAGGGTTAGGTCACAACTTATTCCACGTGCATCAATTTTGTGATTCTGATCTCGAAGTAGCTTTTCGCAAACACACCTATTTCATTCGTGACTTAGATGGTGTTGATCTACTTAAGGGATCTCGGGGTTCAAATTTATACAGTTTATCTATGGACAATTTGTTGCTCTCCTCTCCTATATGTCTCTTGTCTAAGGCCTCAAAGACCAAGTCATGGTTATTCAAATATTATCTAATTTAAACTTTGATTATATCAATTCTCTTATGAAACATGGACTAGTTCGAGGTCTTCCAAAACTAAAGTATCAGAAGGATCATTTGTGTCCTGCCTGTGCTCTTGGTAAATGCAAGAAACACTCCCACAAATCTAAAGCTAAAGACTCCATTCAAGAAAAACTCTATCTGCTACATATGGATCTTTACAGGCCAATAAGGGTTCAAAGTATCAATGGGAGAAAATATATGCTGGTTATCGTTGATGATTTTTCTCGGTTTACATGGGTGACATTTGTACGTTCAAAGGATGAAGTTCCAGAGTTCGTAATTAAATTCCTAAAAATGATCCAAGTTTGTCTGAATGCAACTGTTCATAACATCAGGACTGATAATGGCACTGAATTCGTCAATCAAACACTGAAGGCTTACTATAAATAAGTCGGAATCCACAACTGAATGGCATGGTTGAAAGACAGAACCGTATTTTAGTGGAAGTTGCTTGAACCATGTTGATCTTTTCAAAGGCTCTGTTATTTTTGTAGGCGGAGGCAGTCGCGACAGCTTGCTATACACAAAACCAATCATTAATCTGCAAGCGTCACATCAAATCACCGTATGAACTTCTCCATGATTGAAAACCTAACTTATCCTATCTTCACGTCTTTGGTGCTCTTTGCTATCCCACTAATGACGGTGAAGATCTTGGTAAGTTGAAACCGAAAGCTGATATTGGAATTTTTATTGGTTATGCTCCCGCGAAGAAAGCAATCCGAATCTACAACAAAAGGGCCCAAATGTGTAGGAACCCGGATACACTTTCATTTCACCATGGTATTATCAAGAAAAATAAGATAAGATGAAAAGAAGAAAAGTATAGAGAGGTTAGAGAGAGAAACTAGAGAGAAGAAAAAAAGAGTGGTTAATTCAGACAAGTGTGTAAAAAACAAATGTTATCATCTACATACCCTTGAACTAATAGAATATCACCTTTGTTCAATGCATGAATTACTTGTAGTCCTAAGAAGAATGTGACTTCACCCATAGAACTCATTTGAAACTTCTTATGCATCATCTTCTCAAACTCAGTGCATAATGATTTCTTGGTTAAGCCAAAAATGATATCATCTACATACACTTAAACTAACAGAATATCACCTTTGTTCCTTCTGATAAACAATGTCTTGTCAATTTTCCCTCTTTGAAACTCATTGTACAACAGATATATTGACAAGGTTTCATACCATGCTTTAGGAGCTTGATGTAGTCCATAAAGTGCCTTTTCTACTTTGTATACTCTGCCAGGGAAGTCTAGATCTTCAAATCATGGTGGTTGACAAACATAGACTTCCTCTTCAATCTTACCATAAAGAAAAACACTCTTGACATCCATCTGGTACACAATAAAGTCTTTAAATGAGGCATAGGCTAAAAATAGCCTAATTGCTTCAATTCTTGCAACAGGGGCAAAGACTTCATCATAGTCAATCCCTTCTTCTTGTGTGTACTCTTGAGCAACCAATCTTGCCTTATTTTAAATCACAATTCCACTTTCATCCTTTTTATTCCTGAAGACCTATTTAGTGCCAATAGCCCTTTTTCCATTTGGTAAATCCACTAAAGTCCAAACTTTTTGTAACTTGAATTGTTGAAGCTCTTACTGCATAGCCTTTATCCAGCTTGGATCTTTCAATGCATGAATTACCTTTTTGGGTTCTTCTTGTGATAAAAAGCAAGCAAACAAGCAATTTTGAAAGTCTTTATGGTTTGTTCTTTGCTGAACTAAACTAAACAAACCATATTCTTCTAAATTCTTTGTTATTCTTCTTGTTTGAGGTGCTGAATTCAAGTCTCCAATAATTTGTTCAACTAGATGATCTTTATGTATTCTTGTAGTTGGAATAGGACTGACAGGCATAAATGTATCCAAATTGTTCACGTCAGCCTCTGCACCAACATCTTCATCATAATCCGAGTAGACAATATCTTCCAATTCAGGCATATCTGGATCAATTAAAAGTTCAATGCTTGTTTTTGCACCAACAACATTAACTTTATTTGTGCTAGCATCATTAACATTGTTAGTGTTGTTAACATTATCTTTCTTCTCTTGATCAATACCTTTACTCTCTTTACTTGGATTTTCATCAACCTTCTTTCCATCATCACTTGAAGGTTTGAATCCATCATTAGGAGAACTCTTTGAACTTTGAGAGAATGGTGGATCAGTAGTCCACAATGGTAGTAGTATGTAATCTTTGCCAGGTACTATCTCTATTCTAGCTTTACCTGCATCATCACATGCTTTTGTACCTGCATTACCATTAGACTGATTTCCTGCAACAACTGGCTTATAATTCATTGACTTTGTTAGTGCATCAATATCAAAAAGCCAATTTGGTCCACTTCCTACAATATTAGGTGTATTCTCACTAAACTGGACATGCAGGTTCTCTTCAACTATCCTAGTTCTACTGTTGAATACTCTAAATGCTTTACTATTGATTGAGTACCCAACAAAGAATCCTTCATCAGCCTTACCATCAAACTTGCCTAAGTGATCTATGGTATTGAGAATTGTAACAGGACACCCAAATGGTCTCATAAAGCCTAAAGCTGGTTTTCTACCAAGAAAAAGTTCATAAGGGGTCTTGTTATGAGGCTTAGTTACTAATACCCTATTTTGCACATAGCAAGCAGTATTAACTGCTTCAGCCCAAAAAGTAGTAGGTAGCTTAGAATCAGCTAGCATTGTCCTAGCAGCCTCAATTAGTGTTCTATTTTTCCTCTCAGCTACTCCATTTTGTTGAGGAGTTCTAGCTACACTAAATTCTCTCTTAATACCTTTTCTCTCACAAAACTGATTCATCTCCTTATTCTTGAACTCAGTTCCATTGTCACACCTAATTACCTTAACCCTTTGATCTATTAGATTTTCTACTCCAGTTATAAAGGACTTAAGAATGCCACTAGTCTCATCCTTAGTAGCTAGAAAGAAAACCCAACTAAACCTACTGTAATCATCTGTGACAACTAGGCAATACATCTTTTTCATTAAGCTTTTTACAAATGTTGGACCAAACAAATCCATGTGCAACATATGTAAAGGTTGGCTGATTGAACTTACTATTTTGGACTTACAAGAAGCTCTATGTTGCTTTCCCTTTTGACAAGCAACACAGGTTTGATCATTTTCAAAAAGTTTTGAAGGTAAACCTTTTACAAGATTTCCCTTAACCAGTTTATTCATAGTATCGAAATTTATGTGTCTAAGCCTCCTATGCCAAAGTTTAGATTCATTAGATGTGGCTTTTATAAAGAGACAAGTTAGACCTCCTTTAGGAACAATATTCTTTAAATCAACACTATACATATTGTTATTTCTAGGAACTTTAAGTAAAACATGACTTTCATCAGTTAACTTAAAGTTTGGAGATAAAACAATACATTTAGTGTCATTAAAGAGAACACTATTCTTTTTGTCACACATTTATGAGACACTAAAGAGGTTAAACTTTAACTCTGTTACAAAATACACATTCTTAAAATCTAAATTATCAGTTTTGATTGTACCTTTGCTTGTGATTTTCCCTCCTTTGGAGTTACCTCCAAAGGCAACATATTCTCCATCAATTTCTTCAAAGTCAGCAAGATAGGACATGTTCCCTGTCATATGCCTTGAGCATCCACTATCAATCATACCTTTCTCCTCTAAATCTTGCTGTGGATTTCCCTGCACATAAGGTGAGAAAATCAGTCTCTTTTGGGCACCCAAGCCATCACTGACTTGGATCTGCCTTGTGTGTAACACCCCCAAATTGGGTCGCAGCGGAATCAGGGTTCGGGGCGTGTTACTTCAAGATCAATAGCATAAAATATATAAGAACGACACAAAAAGTCGTTTAAAATGATACAATGGATTTAATTGAAAGACTTAATACAAAAGCATATAGCTTTACTTGTTCATTGTTGAATATTACAAAAGTTGACAATACATTTCCCTGAATATGATGCACCTAAATCTTTAAGCGTGCAATCCAAAATATAACCCAATGCATCCCTGGCATCCCATGCCTATTGATCTCCTGAAAACATTGCTTAAAAACGTCAACAAAATTGTTGGTGAATTCATAGGTTTGATAAAATCATAATGTGCAGGACCGCAAGTCTTTTTAGTGATAATGCAACACATGCAGATCTCACAAAACTAGATTACATTTACACTAAGCTCATGACACTGAAGCTCGACGATCTTTCTTGCAATTAAACTATATATTGCAATTTCTGCCCGATTAGATGTTCAACCCGAAAACATCCTAAATTCGACATGCTATATCGTTCGTTCTCGGTGATAGCAAGTCACCCGAACGGGGAGGTCGTTTCCCGAATAGATCTATTAAATAACATTCGCGCTCACATAATGTAATTCCCAACTACATCTATGCAATTGACAGTTCATGATAAAGGGGCTCAACTTGGGTTATCGCTACTTAGGCAACATGTAATCAATACTTGCGTCCAATTTATAAAACAAAGCATGTTTCCACCCCATAATTATAAATCATTGAAATCGTAAAAATGTGGGGCTATGAACTCACCTTGAGTTCAGATAATCCAAATATCGCAGATAAAGCGTCACGTAAAAGATCGAATGCAACCTAAATTATCATAGGTCGTATAAGTACCGAGTACTTGAATATAATCTTATAGTTGTTACATCGTACTATCGTTCGGGCTATCATAATTTAAGAGGTCATGACATGACGTTCGAGGAGTTAGGACACTTTAAATCGTAAATCCAACAACTCGTCGAAACGCCATCCGAAGAGGCCTCATTATGAAACTTCCTAGTAATATAGTACTTTGATACAGCATATAATTTCTACAAGCTCAATCACCCAACTATTGGTTTTGTAATATTGTTGTTAAATAAGTATAAATACGTTTATAATTATAGTATATAGTATAATAGCATATTTTGCGTTTTTTTAAGCTCCGATTTTGACGTTTCTGTTTGCCACCATTCTTTTCGTATGTGGACGTGTTATATTAATTTGACATTTTTTCATTATTTTGCCTCTGGTGATACTGTAACTTGTACTGTTCACATCAGACGTGAGTTTTATAAAATCGTATTCGTCGTCGTAATTACCTGTAATGGTCGTATTTTTATTCGTTATTGCTCCGTATTAACGGACTTTCTAGAGGACGTTCTCGTTTTTTGAAAGTCTATAATTTTATGAGGTTTACAAAAATAATAACTTTCTGTCATGTATTGTAACTTTTATTAAAATAGTTTTATAAAATGTTCTTAATTGTCGTTAAAACGCGCGGGGTAAATTACATAACTCATTCGTTATTAATAAAAATTTTGATTCTTATCATTTTGGATCCTAAAAAATTTGATATTATTTATTAATAATATCAAACTAGTGTTTGATATAAGTTATTAAAGTCATTTTATAAACTACGTTTATATTAATATAACTCGTTTTTAACGTTACTTTTTTCGTTATTATCCGTTTAACAAGTTTCGTACCTTTTCGGATTCATCTGTGATTTGTATTTATTTTTTTAAAAAACATAAAATACCCTGTTTGGAAGTCAGAAATCCTACTGTACCAACAGTCTTTTATTATAATTTATTTTATATTATATGTTTTATTATACTTTTTAACCTCACATTTTCACAATGTTTTTATATCTATTTATATTATATGTTTATACATTTATTAATGCCTTATGTTCATATTTGTCTCAAGTTCATTAGATAACAAGTTGTTAACTTTCAATGATATCATAAACTTTCTAATTACATTGAAAGTCACTTCACGATTCTACCGCCTTTAATTACAAGTTTTTATATGAACTTTTTATGCTTTAAACCGAGATTGTACATGACTTTTCTATCCTTTATTTCATGATATTTCCAATATCTATAATATGTGAAAAAGTGTACAAAATTCATAATCACAGAAAAATTATATTTTTCATGTTCAAAAGTATTCCCTCATATGATTTCACTATATAGCATATCAAATACCATAAAAACTCATAAAACTAAAAAAATAAAGGTTAAAGTAGACCTTTGATGTATATGATGATGAGAACAAGTGCTTACCCGTGTTAGCCTTAAAACCAAGCTTGCATTAAGAAAACCTTGTTACCAAATAAAACCCTAATCTTGATTTCTGCTTCAATACTTGTATATAATTAATCAAGCTTCAAAAATATTTGAGGTATTTAGTATGTTTGTGTTGTGCCCCCCCCCCCCGGTGTTGGGTTTTTACCCCTTAAGTTGCCCCTGGGGGGAACCCCCCTTGGGGGGATATGAGAGTGTATGTAAATAGGTTATAAAAATTTTATATGGATTGTTTGAGATGGCTTAGTGAGCCGTGACCCTTAGGAGAGAAAAAGAGGAAGAAAATGAATTGTTAAGTGTAAAGGGTTTATGATATTGCATGTTATATATATATAAGGAACTAGTCAAAGTAAGGAAAACAAGACCAAAGACCATTGTCTAGTCTAAGGGGACATGGTATGGTGTAGGGATGGCCTTGGTCATGGTCTAAGTCAAAAAGACAAGAATGACTAGGTATGGTGTGGATTAAATAGAAGTATGGTGTTCTTTTGACCACTTGGAAGAGTTTTATGATATTACTTGTACAAATGGCAAGAATTTCGGCAAAGATAGGTTATAGATGATATATTTTGTAACTTTTATATATTGGGTATAAAAGTGGGTATTTGTTGAAGCGTAGAAAAGTTTTGGTGGTTCCGGGAGCGCCTAAACGCAATTTATCGCGAAACGTATACACTTTACGTATCCGATAAAAATAAAATGAACAAAGTTAATAATTATCCTCAAAATAATTATATAACCCTTGCTTGATGTAAACATTTAATTGTTTGATGCCCGTTTACATTGAACGCTAATTTTTAGCTTACGCGATTTAGCTTAACATTTATGATTTAAAGCAAACGCGTACAATACAAAAGGTACATTGCGGATTTATCGATGTCGTCAATGACTTGAAAACACAGGGTGTTATAAAATTAGTACCCAAAGCGTTCTGAAGTGACCTCTAGAAATTAGATGCGAATCTCGGGTCACGATCACAAATGATTGAGACAGGTATTCCATGTCTCGTGACCACCTCCTTTAGGTACATTCTTAGATGTTTATCCAAATGATCAGTCTCTCTCATCGGTGTGAAGATCGTAGACTTAGTGAGTCAGTCAACGATCACCCAAATGGTGTCGTAGCCTTGCGACATCTTAGGAAGCTTAGTAACAAAATCCATAGTGATGTTGTCCCACTTCCATTCAGGTATCTTGGGTTGTACCAACAATCCTGATGGCCTTTGATGTTCCTCCTTGACCTTAGCACAGGTCAAACACTTGCTAACATAGGTGGCGATGTCGGCTTTCATATTAGGCCACCAATATAGCTTCTTCATATCTTGGTACATCTTGTCAGGACCCAGATGTATAGAGTATTTTGATTTGTGGGACTCGTGCACGATCACCGTCCGCAAATCGCCATAATAAGGTAGCCATACTACCAGCTCTTTGAGCATTGGGTGCCATCCACACGGGGTTCCAACTTTTTCATCTCTAATGAGCCTCTGGATTTTTTGCTCTTTTCAACCACATTCTCCAACTTCCTTCATTCTTGATGTTCTCTGGTTTCCGTGCTTCAGTCTGAGCATTCAAGATTTGTTTGGGAAGGTCCAAACTAATAGTCATAACTAAGGCTCGAACTCTTAACGGTGGTTCTTGTTCTTTCCTGCTCAAAGCATTAGCAACAACATTGGCTTTTCCTGGGTGATAACGAATATCGCAATCGTAATCACTAAGTAACTCTAACCATCGGCGTTGTCTCATGTTTAGTTCCTTCTGATCAAGGATGTGTTGTAAGCTCTTGTGATCAGTGAACACTGCACACTTGGTTCCGTACAGATAGTGCCTCTAAATCTTGAGAGCGAACACTACTGCTCCAAGTCCATCATTCATGAGTGTATAGTGCTTCTCTGATTTTTATACTGGAGTGATGATAAGAAATAACTTTTCTCTTTGCATCAACACATCGCCCAAACCTTCTTCTGAAAGGTCACAGTATGCGATGTAATCTTTTGCTTCCCTCAGGTACAGGCACGGATTGGCTGCATACTAAATTTCTTTTTAAAAAACAGTTGAAAAGCTGCTTCTTGTTTATCACCCCACTCAAACTTGACCTTCTTCTGGGTGAGCTTGGTCATAGGTTTCGCGATCTTTGAAAACCCTTTAATGAATCTTCGATAATACCCAGCAAGACCTAAAAAAATTGAACGAATCTAGTTGGTGACTTAGGAAGAGTCCAATCTATTAATTGATTCAATCTTGGCTGGCTCCACATGTAATTCCTTCACTATCGTACACGTGACCCCGAGGAAACTGTACTTTGGGAATCCAAAATTCATCCATTTGGAAAATTTGATACAACTCCCTCTTTCTTAAGCAATCTAGATTAGCTTAGGTTGCTCTTAGTGTTCTTGCTTGTTCTTCCATATATTTCAGATTATCGTAAATACGACAGTCACGAATTTTTTTTACATCCAGATATGGTTTGCACACCCGAATCATAAGGTCCTATGAATTCGGCAGGTGCGTTGTCATACCAACCGGACATAACTTGAAATTGTAATGGCCGTTACGAGTCTGAAGGCAGTCTTTGGATTGTTCTTTTCTCGACACCCTCAGTTGGGGATAAACTGCTTTTTGGTCGATCTATCGAGTAGACACTCGTCCATAAAGTGTATCAAATTAAATAATCATTCCTGAGAAGTGGATAACGGTTCTTTAGCTGTTAGTTTGTTTAATTCCCGATAGTCAATGCACATCCGGATGATCCATCCTTCATTTTTGACAATCAGACCGGAAGTCCCCAAAGGTGAGGAACTGGGTCTTATAAAGCCATTTGTCGGACAGCTCTATTGGTTGCTCGATTACACATCTTTCATTTCGGAAGGCGCCAATCGATATGGTGCCCGTTATCCAGGTGCCCAGGTCCAAATCAATTTGAAACTCCACTTGTCGAGTCGGAGGAAGACCCGGAAAATCCTCAGGAAATACTTTAGGAAAGTCTCGAACTATTTGTACGTCCTCAAGTCGCTTCTTTTCCGACTTGTCTTCAACCTCTTTTGCAGTAACATGTGCCAAAAAGATAGGAAATCCTTTTTCCATGTACTTCTGCATTTTAGTGCACGAAATGATGTTTAATCATGTCACATTTCCTTGGTTACTTCCATCACTATGTGTGATTAAGGTTTATTTCTCCAGGGGATGCGAACAATCTTCTCGGCACACACAATGACAGAATGGTACTTAGCCATCAACAATCTCATACCGATTATGACATCGAAACTACCGAGTTCTACAGGCATTGTGTTTATGTTGTATGGTGGTTTTGATGTTTATTGTGCAACCCTTAAGGATTTGTGTTTAACCACAATTATTCCTCCCGTCAGCTAGTTCGACATCATATTAGTATAGGGTATATGGCGTGATGTCATTTGGGAGCTAATGCAGTAGACACAAAACTTCGATCGGCACCCGTATCAAATAAGATATAAGCATAGCGGTTGTTTAGAAGGAACGTACCTGCAACCAAAGTTGTTGGGTTGACCCCGCATTTCAACCAATACACCTTCGCTGGAGCCCTGTCATTCCCAGCTTGATTACCACGGTCATTGTTTTCAGTTTTGGGCAGTTTCTAAATCTCTTATGTACATTGGGCAAATTGGATGATTCCAAGAAAGTAAATAATGAATGAGTTATGGTCAAAACACTAAAACTAGTCAAATCTGGACCTTGCTGTACAGATTGTGTAAAAATTCATATTTATGGGCTGAACCAATTAAAAAGTAAAAACTATGGGTGGTAGCTAAAGTCATGTGGATTCTGAATCAATTGGATAGTCAATCAACTCTTTATGGTTTGTAAATGGCGTTAAAAATGGTGAAAGTGAAATTTCAGTCCGAAATTGTAACATGACCTTTATGTATAAAAGTAACCCTATGTATATGTATGACTAAAAGATGTACTAAAATGAGTTTGAATCTGTAAAGTGGACTTAAACATGAAGCCAAGCATATAAATATATAAATTATACCATTTACGAATTATAAATTACGACTATTTTCGTAAACACGAAAGTATATAAAATTTACTACTACCCGAACACTATGTTATGTAAAGCGATTTTTGTAACTAAAACCCGAGGTGGTAAATAAGTTTTTTAAGCACGATAAGTTGGTCAAAAACTCAGTCAAAATAAGTGGAAAGAATAACTTAATGAATCTGAGCAACTCAATCAATTCAAATGGATATCTTACTCCATAACTTAGCAAGAATACATCATAATGCTCAATAACATAAATTAATTCAACACAAGCCTATCCATAACTATAATTATTCTATGTGACTGTAAACTATTATTTAAGTTTATGGAATTAAGCAAATTTTACAACAAAATATAATCCCTAGTATAGAAATGAGCTAACAAAGATGGGAGAGGACTTACAATTCTTGGAATGGTCAAGAAGCAAATAAGAGTGGATTTGAATAATGCAATCACAATGTTATGATAATATAATTCTTCTCACCATATACTTCTAGCTCAAGTTAAATATTAAAACGAGAGTTGACTTCTAAGTCTCCACAAAACATGCAGTTCTGAATTAAATCATTTAGTAAATAAATAATATTTCTTAGAGATTAGCTATCTTTTAATAATTTCGTTTTCAGTTATAGCCGTAAATATAACTAGTGCTCAAATTTACGTAGACCATTGATTGTCTTTTTACATACAGTACGTATATAGTTTTAGCTTTACTTTTATTCTTTTGTAAACTTCCTCCCAATTACATCTGATACACTTAGTCAAATAAACTATCAATGTCATTGATAGAACTTTCTTCTGAAATTACCAGTTTGAGTACACGAAACTTCATTTGACAAAATTCCTTAACCAGTTTGGCATTGAATAGCTTGTGTCTTGTACGTACAACCCTGTCTTTTACCCCCTACAGTTCTTATCTTGGTTGATCTAACGCGGCCTACTTCTGAAGTTTTTATTCATCGATATTCTCGTCCGACATCACTAAGTGAGTTCATAGCCTCGCATTTTTACACTTTAATTGTTTTATAAACCCGCGAGGGAGATAACATGCTTGTTTTTAAAATAGAACACAAGGGAGATTGTATGCTAGTTGCCTCGATTATTATTATAAGTTAGCTTAACTCGCTAGATAAAAGACCTGCGGAAATCATGAATTGTTAACTACCGGGAAATGGTAGACGCTTATACATGAAATAGTACTATTTGGAGGCTGCCACCTCTAATCCGTGACGACTGGCTATCGTCAAGTGTCAGGAATATGACACAACAGATGCGTTGTATAGAGAATAATATGCACTCATAGCGAGGGTGTATAGTAGGCATACCTTGTTGGGAACCCCAACATAATTAGATGGTAACGTTCAATGTCATGAAGACTTATTAAATATCCCCCGATATAACCTTGTTTGGCCACATCGTTTTATTCCTGAATGAATATTGAGAAATGATACTTGTGTTTGGAAATTTTATTGTTTATATATATAAACTCTATGGATTCACTCAACATTATTGTTGACGTTTTAGCATGTTTTATCTCAGGTCCTTAAAGGTAATTCGGCGATGGAGAATTTGGTTGTCGCTTATGGAAACCTAAATGTTTTGAAGGCCCATTAAATAAAAGTCATTCGAAGATGATTTGCAAAAATGTTGTATAAATTATGAAACAATTTGGGACCTATGATGTAAACTTTTATTTTGAATAAATGTATTTAAAAAACGTCTCTTTTCGAGTCGTTTTCTATGCTTGAGTTGTTATATTATGAGTAGCACCCTAAATGACCCTTCCGCAGAGATATATAAAAATGGGGGTGTTACAGATTGGTATCAGAGTTAAGTTTAGAGGACAACAGATTTTCAAAAAAAAATGAACGGAAAGGATTTTTTGAAAATCTTTTAACATAACTGTGCAATGCGAAATCTCCCGAATTACCATATGGACAGAATGAGCAAACCCCAACCCCCCACCCCACCCTTCCCACCAAGGAATTATATATCGATATATATATGAAAAATATATATGTGTTATAATATGAAATTTCATTTATTTGTTATATAAAATGTTTTAATTATGTTAATGATTTTAATACAATACGAGATAATTATACGTCACAGATTGTCATGGTGAACCCTATTCATCTTAACGAACCGAAACAATGCTGTATTTCACGAAAAGAACCCAATGTTTTCGAGCGAACCAGTTTTGGATATCCATGATCCAACAAATGGTGACATTCTCGACGATATTGATTTGGTTGATTATGACGAAGAAGATCCTGAAGAAGATCCCGAAGAAGAACCCGAGGAAGAACCTGAGGAAGGTGTTGATATTGAGCTAGAAGATGATGCTGAGTTGATAATTCCTTATAAGGTGGAGGGTGACAAAACCCCGCCACCTGGAGATGTGTCATCTGATTCTGTGTCATCCGATTCTGAGTTAGAGGACGAGGAGGTTGATGTTGCACCCGAGGCTACTGCCGGGACTATTACCAAAAGCCTTATGCTATTCGCGGCTTTTCGAGGGGCTTATTTGAGGTAGGAGAGTCATCTTCTGCTCGTGACTCATCTCATGTTGATGGATTAGCACCATGGGCCTTAATGTAACACCCCCAAATTAGGTCGCAGCGGAATAAGGGTCCGGGGCGTGTTACTTCTCAGATCAATAACACAAGATATATATAGAACGACCAAAAAGTCATTTTAAAACTGATACATTGGATTTAACATATGTTTGATACAAATAGCCCGAAGCTTTAACTTGTTCATTGTTATTATTACAAAGATACTGGTTCCCAACACATGAGTTTCCCAAAACATAATACAACCATTTCTTTAGCATGACATCCCAAAATAAAATCAGCAATGTATCCTTAGCACCTTATGCTTCTGGATTCTCCTGAAAAAACATGATGCTTGTAAAACGGTCAACAATAATGTGGGAATTCATAGGTTTGGATACAATAATAGATATGCAGGACCGCAAGACTTTCCATGTGTGATAATGCTTAACACTTGCAGGGACATCACAAACCAGATACATTTTCCTAAGCTCATGACACTAAGCTCGATGATCTTTCTTTGCATAATATATTATTGCAAATTTTCTGCCCGATTAGATGGTTTAACCCGAAACATCCACAAAATTCGACTTGCTATACGGTTGTTCTCGTTGATAGCTAGTCACCCGAACAGGGAGGTCGTTTCCCAAATGATCTTCTTACATTCGCGATCACATAAATGTAATTATAACTTACATCTTATGCAATGACAGTTCATGATAATGGGTCTAACTAAACTTGGGGTTATCGTTACTTAGGCAAACATGTAATCATATAAAATATCCACTTGCGTCCAATTTATAAAACAAAGCATGTTTCCACCCCATAGTTATAAATCATTGAAATCATAAAAATGTGGGGCTATGAACTCACCTTGAGTTCTGATAATCCAAATATCACAGATAACGCGTCACGCAAATCGACAGATTCAACCTATTTAAATTAAGGTCGTATAAGTACCATGTACTTTGATTAACCAAAATCATATATTCCTATATAGCTCATCATACTATTGATTGGTGCCAATCATAATTTAAGAGGTCATGTTGTGAAGTTTTCTTTATGAGGAGCTAGGATACTTTAAATCGTAAATCCATAGCAACTCGTCGATACGCCACCCCGAAGAGGCCTCATTATGAAACTCCCTAGTAATATAGTACTTTGATAACCACATATAATTCTATATAGTTCAATCACCAACTAATGGTTTTGGTAAAAATTGTGTTTAATTAGTTAAAACGTTTATAATTATCGTTGTAGTAAATATAGCATAACTTTTGCGTTTTAAGCCCGATTTTGACGTTTCTTATGCCCACGCTTTCGTTATTAAGTAAGTTATCATAATTTGATATTTTCATATTTTTGATTCTCTGATGAACAGTACTTTTTACTGTTCACATCAGTTATAAAATTATTTTTATAGTTTTAGTTATCGTAAAACGTGTAAACGTCGTATTTTATTCGTTATAGCTTCGTTTTTTATGCGATCTTTTCAAAGCACGTTCTTGTTATTGAAAATTATAAATTTCATAAGGTTTACAAAAAATTAAAGTTTCTGTTTTAAGAAATAGTGTTTTTACTGTTCATAGTTTATAAAATTATTTTTATAAACTTTTAATTACCGAATACTTGCGAAATTCATAACTTCTTCATTATTAATTGAAAAATCATGATTCTTATCATTTTGGGCCCCCCCTCCAATAAACCCATACACCAAATCCTAAAAATATGTATTATTTGTTAAAAATACTAAACTTGCTGTTTGATATAGTTTTTATGAAAGTTATTTGATAAACCTTTTTATATTTTTTTAAAACTACGTATAACTCGTTTTTATCGTAACTTTTTTGTTATTTATCCGTTCGAAAAGTTTCTTACCTTTTCGGAATCGTCATGAGTCGTACTATTTTATAAAAATGTAAAATGGACAGGTTGTAGTTCGAGTTTTCAACAGGAAAGATTGGTATTGTTTATATTGAATCCATATGTATACTTAGTTTTTTATACTTTTCAACCTTGTCATTTATCACAAGTCTTTCCCTATTCTTAATATACTATATCATACATATTATATGATCCATAGTTCTTATATTGTCCATTTGTTCAAGTCATTAAGTCCATAACAACTTTTATAAACCATAACATATTAAGTGATCTTTTAAAACCCTAATTTTGCATTAATACTTTTTAAGCTTAACCAAGATTGTAAAGTGCTTATGTGTCATTTTAGCATAATGTTATTAAACTTTATAAGATATATAAATGTGTTATAATTATGATCATTTGCTAAGTAAAACTCCATTTACATGATAAAAAATCGTTTAAATGTGAATTAAGCTATAAAGATGATAACATATGGCATTTAATGATAAATGTAATGTTTAAAGAGTTCTTGATGAAATTATGGATGTTGAAGATTGATGAAAAATCAAGTGCTAAACCCTTGTTTAGACCTTAAAAATCAAAGCTTTTTTTGCACTATGTGAAAACCCTAGTTTTCCTAGTGATAACCCTAGCTTCCCTTTTCTTGATTAAAGCTTGAATATGGTTAACCAATGCTTGGAACCATCTTAGAATACCTTAGATATGATGTGTGTAGATGTGTATCGGTTGTATAAAATTTGATATGGATTGGGTATTAAGGTTGGTTTGAGCCGTGGCCTTATAGGGAGAGAAAGGAGGAATTTTTGTGATTTTTACCAAGTGTTATGAGTTGTAAATGATATCTCTTACATGATACTTGCCTTATATGAGATGGAATGGTCAAAAAGTATGCAATAGTTGGTCAAGAGACAAAGAGAGGGTCTTAGGGAAGACTCTTGGTCAAAGGGAACAAGGTATGGCTATGCTTAATGGAGATAGGAAGTACAAAGACTACTTGGAAGATTTTTCTTATATTTCATTGTATACATTGCTATAAATTCGGCATATGTATGATACATATGATATATTTTTGTAACTTTTATGTATTGGGTATAAATGTGGGTATTTGTTGAAGCGTAGAATTATTTTTGTGGTTCCGGGTATGCCTAAACTTAATTTATCGCGAAACGTATACACTTTACGTATCCGATAAAAATAAAATGAACAAGGATCATAATTATTCTCAAAATAATTATTTAATACTTGATCGATGTAAACATTTAATCGTTTGATGCCCGTTTACATTGAACGCTAATTTTTAGCCTACGCGATTTAAACTTAATTCATGAAATCACAAGCAAACGCGTACAACACTAAAAATAAATAGTAGATTTATCGACGTCGTCAATGATTTGAAAACACAGGGTGTTATAGACTTCCCCCCGTTTTAAAACGAGAATTTCCTTAAGGCTCACGATGCTAGCACTAACGGACGGTGTGGGTCTTGGTGAAGAAGGTCTGTTGATATTTCTTCTTGAATTGGTCTTCACGTTCCCACGTGAACTCAGGACCTCTCTTGGAGTTCCATCGAACCTTGACTAATGGATCCGGGCTTCCCTCTTCTCCTTCGCTTCAACCGTTTAACTTCACGGCCCACTATTTCTAATGGTTCCTCAACAAAATGAAGCTTGTCATCAAGATGAAGTCCATCCAACGGAACGGCTAATGGTTCGTCGGCATGACACTTTTTCAGGTTGGACACATGGAATGTATTATGAACTCTACTCAGCTCTTCAGGAAGCTCGAGCTTGTAAGCAACCTCTCCAACCTTTTCTATACCTGAAAGGTCCACATCCTAGGGATTAACTTTCCCCTTATTTGCCAAATGTACGACCCCTTTCCAAGGCGAAACTTTAAGCATAACTTTATCCCCGACTTGGAATTCCATTGGTTTACGCTTCAAGTCAGCGTAACTCTTCTGTCGATCACGAGCGGCTTGCATCCTTTGCTTGATCTGGATGATTTTCTCAGTGGTCTCTTGAATTAGTTCTGGACTGAGGATTTGAGCTTCTCCAACTTCAGTCCAACAAACAGGTGAACGACACTTTCGACCATAAAGTGCTTCGAATGGTGCGGCCTTGATGCTAGCGTGATAGCTATTGTTATATGAGAACTCGACTAATGGTAAATGGTTAACCCAACCCTTTCCAAAGTCGATCGCACAAGCACGCAACATATCCTCGAGAGTTTGAATGGTCCTCTCGCTTTGCCCGTCTGTTTGTGGATGGT
Organism: Tanacetum coccineum; assembly: GCA_026074375.1. NCBI lineage: Eukaryota > Viridiplantae > Streptophyta > Magnoliopsida > Asterales > Asteraceae > Tanacetum > Tanacetum coccineum. The sequence goes on from BQNB010051208.1 coordinate 26,317, forward strand.
ACGCAGTACTCATATCCAAATTAGTACCCAAAGCGTTCTGAAGTGACCTCCAGAAATTAGATGTGAATCTCGGGTCACGATCACAAATGATTGAGACAGGTATTCCATGTCTCGTGACCACCTCCTTTAGGTACATTCTGCAAGTTATCCAAAAGGATCAGTCCTCTTCATCTGGTGTGAAGATCGCAGACTTAGTGAGTCGGTCAACGATCACCCAAATGGTGTCGTAGCCTTGCAACGACTTAGGAAGCTTCGTAACAAAATCCATAGTGATGTTGTCCCACTTCCATTTAGGTATCTTAGGTTGTACCAACAATCCTGATGGCCTTTGATGTTCAGCCTTGACCTTAGCACAGGTCAAACACTTGCTAACATAGGTGGCAATGTCGGCTTTCATATTGGGCCACCAATATAGCTTCTTCATATCTTGGTACATTTTGTCAGAACCCGGATGTATAGAGTATTTTGATTTGTGGGACTCGTGCATGATCACCGTCCGCAAATCGCCATAACAAGGTAGCCAACTCCTGCCATTGAGGCATAGGGTTCCATCTGTACGGGGTTCCAACTTTTCCGTCCTAATCGCCTCTGGATACACACAAACTCCCATCTACCTTTTTTTTTTTTTTTTTTCTTTAAGAATTTTCAACCAACATTCCTCTAACTATCTTCATTCTTGATGACAACCCCCTCTTTTCTAATATTTTTATTTCTCTCTGGTTTCCGTGCTTCAGTCTGAGCCTTCAAGATTTGTTTGGGAAGGTCCAAACTAATAGTCATAACTAAGGCTCGAACTCTTAACGGTGGTTCTCGTTCTTTCCTGCTTAAAGCATCGGCAACGACATTGGCTTTCCCCGGGTGATAACGAATATCGCAATCGTAATCACTAAGCAACTCTAACCATCGGCGTTGTCTCATGTTTAGTTCCTTCTGATCAAGAATGTGTTGTAAGCTCTTATGATCAGTGAACACTATACACTTGGTTCCGTATTAGATAGGGCTCACAAATTTTGAGAGCGAACAACTTCATGCTCCAAGTTCTAAATCATGCGTTGTCTATGTTCGTTCTCATGAATTTCAATTGGCAAGATTGCGTGATGCATAAGAAATCACCTTTTCTCTTTGCATCAACACAGCGCCCAAACCCTTCTTTGAAGCGTCGCAGTATGCGATGAAATCTTCGCTTCCCTCAGGTAAGGCAAGGATTGGTGCACTGCATAATTTCTGCTTCAACAGTTGAAAAGCTGCTTCTTGTTTATCACCCCACTCAAACTTGACCTTCTTTTGGGTGAGCTTGGTCATAGGTTTGGCGATCTTCGAAAACCCTTCAATGAATCTTCGATAATACCCAGCAAGACCTAAAAATTGACGAATCTCCGTTGGTGACTTAGGAGATGTCCAATCTTTAATGGATTCAATCTTGGTTGGATCCACATGAATTCCTTCACTATCGATCACGTGATTTCCGAGGAATGTACTTTGGGATCCAAACTTCTGGCACTTGGAAAATTTTGCTTACAAACCTCCTCTTTCTCTAAGCAACTCTAAGATTAGCTTAAAGTGCTCTTCGTGTTCTTGCTTGTGTTTTTCTTAGAATATATCAGAATATCGTCAATAAATACAATCACAAATTTATCCAGATATGGTTTGCACACCCGATTCATAAGGTTCATGAATACGGCAGGTGCGTTTGTCAAACCAAAACGACATAATTGAATTTCGTACATGTCGTAACGAGTTCTGAAGGCAGTCTTCAAAATGTTCTTCTTCTCGAACCTCGTTTGTGATCAAACCTGACCTTTGGTCGCTCTTCGAGTAGACACTCGATCTTAAACGAACTGGATCAAATAAATTCATCAATTCTGGGGAGTGGGATAACGGTTCTTCACTTTTATTTTGTTTAATTTCGATAGTCAATGCACCTACGGAAATGATTCCATCCTTCTTCTTGACAAACAAGACCGAAGCTCCCCAAGGTGAGGAACTGGGTCTTATAAAGCCTTTGTTGGACAGCTCTTTTAGTTGCTCCGATAACTCTTTCATTTCGGAAGGCGCCAATCGATAAGGTGCTCGTGCTACAGGTGCAGCACCAGGTACCAAATCAATTTGAAACTCCACTTGTCGAGTCGGAGGAAGACCCGGCAAGTCCTCAGGAAATACTTTAGGAAAGTCTTGAACTATTGGTACGTCCTCAAGTCGCTTCTTCTCCGACTTGTCTTCAACCTCTTTTGCAGTGATATGTGCCAAAAAGATAGGAAATCCTTTTTCCATGTACTTCTGCGCTTTAGTGCACGAAATGATGTTTAATCGTGTCACATTTCCCTGAGTACTTCCATCACTATGTATGATTAGGGTTTTATTTCTCCAGGGGATGCGAACAATCTTCTCGGCACACACAATGACCGCTTGGTACTTCGCCAACCAATCCATACCGATTATAGCATCAAAACTACCAAGTTCTACAGGCATTAAGTTTATGTTGAATTGGTGGTTTAGGAAGTTTAATGTGCAACCCTTAAGTATAGTGTTTAACCCAATTATCCTCCCGTCAGCTAGTTCGACATCATAATAGTGATCTAGGGTAGATGGCGTGATGTCAATTTGGGAGCTAAATGTAGTAGACACAAAACTTCGATCGGCACCCGTATCAAATAAGATATAAGCATAGCGGTTGTTTAGAAGGAACGTACCCGCAACGACGTTGTCTGGGTTTGCCCCCGCATTTCCAACCACATACACCTTCGCTGGAGCCCTGTCATTTCCAGCTTGATTACCACGGTCATTGTTTCTTAGTCTTGGGCAGTTTCTTTTAAAATGGCCTTGAGCTCCGCACTCAAAGCAACCATTGCCCTGTTGATTATTGTTGTTGTTACGGTAGTTGTTGTTGTTGTTGTTGCGGTTGTTGTTGTTGTTGTTGTTGGCAGGTCGGATTCTACAGTCCTTGGTCGCATGGCCAACCCTCTTGCAGTTACTGCACTTGGGTGGACAAGGACCTTCATGATTGTAATTACACTTGGAACACAGAGGTTTAGACCCGGCGTATGGTTTCCTGTCACTATTGCCTGCAGTGTAGGCCTGGCCTGTGTTCTGCCTCTTATTCTGTTGGTTTTGATTGTTCTTGGAAAGATCATCATTCTTTCTTTTCCTTTCTGCCTGACGTTCAGCATAAGCCTGGGTCTTATCCTCCATCAACTCAGTTGTAAACTCAATAACTTCTTGCATGGTCTTCGATTTTGATGCCTTTACACTGCCAAGTATCATATCGGGCAATCCACCGATATACTTTTCAATCTTGTCTACCTCTTCTGGGAACATTCTGGAACACATCAAAGCTAGTTGCTGAAATCGTCGACTATAGGCCACCACATCGGTGCCCTTGACCTTAAGATTCCACATCTCAGTCTCAATCTTCTTGATCTCACCCCTCGGGCAGTATTTATCAGTCATCATTTTCTTCAGTGCTGCCCATGGCATGGCATGAGCTGCTTCAGTAGTAGTGGTCTTAACATGGGCATTCCACCATGTAAGAGCATCATCTTGCAGAGTGCAAGTCGCGAATTTGACTTGGCTAGTTGCTGGGCAATTGCTAATGCTAAACACAGATTCCATTTTCTCAAACCATCGAGTGAGTCCGACGACTCCCTCAGTGCCTTTGAAGTCCAAAGGTTTGCATTTCAAGAATTCAGTAAGAGCATCGCGAGCAGTTTGTGGTTGCCCCTTGGACCTAAACCATTGCTATTATAATAGCCCATTCCTACTCAGCTGATCTTGCTTCAGCCATTGCAGCAGCAACTCCTTGGTTAATTAAGGCCTGAAGTTGTGCCTCAGTAACAGTTGTGGCTGTTGGTGCATTTGGGGCTGGTGTGACTGGTGTTGGTGTTGCATCTGGGTTTAACCTCGTGGGCCTTCCTCTTGGTGCCATTTTCTTAAATCACAAGAAAACATAATACCCGTTAGATTTCAATACAATCATAACGTAACATAACATATGCATCATAAATAAAATAAGATCAATCGCACTGTGACCAGAAGAACTAACTTAATAAGTAAGTATATTATATATTGCTCATATATTGTAAATAGTACGTAATAATTATCACCACGTATATCAATTATGAATGCATCTAGTCCCACTAATGCAACAAATAGTGAGTCCCAATAAAAACACCTTTTAGAATGCAAAGTTTAAAAACGGTTAAAGTCCAGCCAAAAACATTTTGACCTGGTTCTCTATAACCTATGGCTCTTGATACCCAATATGTAACACACCCAAAATGGGTCGTAGCAGCGGAATAAGGATCCGGAGGGCGAGTTACTTCAAGAATCAACGCACAAGACAAATAAGAACGACACACAAAGTCGTTTAAAGTGATACATTGGATTTAATTAAAAGACATATTACAAAACTTATAGCTTTACTTGGTCCTTGTTTAAATATAATAAAGGATGACATAGATTACCCCGAGAAATATGATATAAAAGCTTAACGTGCAATCCAAAACGTAACCCAATTGCATCCCTGTGCACCTCCTTGCCTATTGACCATCCTGAAAACATTGCTTTAAAACGTCAACACATATGTTGGTGAATTTATAGGTTTAATATATTAAATTATACAGGACCCGCAAGACTTTCCTCCCAGTGATGTTACAACATATGCAAACAATCACAAACCAGATACATTTACACTAACTCATGACACTGAAGCTCGACAGTCTTGTTTGCAAAAAATTGCTACTCAGCCCGATTTGATTTCTAAAACCGAAAACATCCCTGATTCGACAAGCAATAAACGTTTCGTTTCCCGTGATAGCATAGTCACTCCGAACGGGGAAGGTCGATTCCTAAATAGATCTATTAATAACATTCGAGCTCACATAATTTAATTCCAAACTACATCGATGCATTGACCAGTTCATGATAATGGGCCTTTTTTAAACTTGGGTTATCGCTACTTAGGCAAACATGTAATCAGCAAAATATCCACATGCGTCCAAGTTTGTAAAACCAGCATGTTCCACCCCAAATAAATAGTAATCATAAAACTGTAAAAAGTGTGGGCTAATGAACTCACCTCAAGTGAGTGATCTGATAATTTATATCAAGTGGGAATGCTTCAACGATTATTCCCGAATACAACCAAAATTTCAGTATAATGTCTTATACGTACCGAGTACTTATATTAATAATATAATCTTATAGTTGTTACATCGTACTATCGTTCGGGCTATCATAATTAAAGAGGTCATGACATGACGTACGAGGAGTTAGGACACTTTAAATCGTAAATCCAACAACTCGTCGATACGCCATCCGAAGAGGCCTCATTATGAAACTCCCTAGTATTATAGCACCATGGAAACTAATAACATATATATCGATCTATAAAGCTATATCACCATCTATTTTTTTAGTGGAAAATGTAAATATAAAGTAAAAACGTTTATCATTACTCATTTACTAAAAATGGACATAACTTGACGTTTTAAAAGCCCGTTTCATCCGCGTTCTCTTACGCCCACGCTTATTGTATTAAGACGAGTGATCATAAAACCATATTTTTAGGTTTTTGAGATTTTGTGATGAATAGTGTTTTACTGTTCATAACAGCTATAAAATCATTTTTATATACTATTTAATTAACGTAAAACCCGTTTTAGTCGTATCTTATTCGTTATAGCTCCGTTTTTAGTGATTCTTTCGAACACGTTCTCGTAATTGAAAGTTTTATCATATTATTGATGTTTATAAAGTATAAGTTTCTGTAATGAATAGTACTTTTTATAAAAATTGTTTTATAAAAGTATTAACTATCGTAAACTTGTAAATGGCGTATCTTCTTCGTTATTAATCGGTTTTTCGAGTTCTTTATGACCCCTCGATCCTTGTGACATGTAGTATTTTATAAAATCATAAAACATATATGTAAATTTTGAATTACAAAACAGCCCCTAAGATATTATTTTCAAAAATGTGTTTAAAACTTGTTTTTAGGACTTTTTAGCTTTACCACTTTGTTATAAACCCTTTAGAACCCTTAATATCTTATGTCTTATATATATTAGGTCCATTAGGTCATGTTTTGTTCATGAGAGTCCATAGTATCAATAGCACAAGTCCTTGCAATACTTTCACATCTAACTTAATAAGAAAACTTTTAGAAACCCTAATTTGCACTTAAACATGTTTATACTTAAACCATATGTTAACATACTTTTACATTCATTTTTCCATGATATATATAACCATATGACATAAGAATAAGTGCATAAATTCATAAACATAAGTGAAAACTCATTTTACATATTAAAAAGTCCTTAGTGGTGATTTAGCCATAATTAACATATAACACATAAAATCATAATAAATAAAAGTATGAAGGAATTAGGAAGACCTTAGGGATGATGTATGAGATGAGAAATGAATGCTAAACCCGTGTTTAGATTCAAAACCAAAGCTTACAAGCTTATAAACCCTAGATTAGGTTTGAAACCCTAATCTTGCAATAACTTGTTAAAACCCTTTCAAAGCTTAACCAACCCTTGAATTCTTCTTAGAATACCTTAAGTATGATATGTAAACACTAATATGGTGAAAGAAAATCAAGCTATGGATTGTGTTTTCTAAGGGTTTTGAGCCGTGAGTTTGAGAGAGAAGGGAGAAAGAGTTTTTGTGATTTTTGCTAAGTGTTTATGAAAGAAAGAGTGTATGCATGCTATTTATAGTGAAAATATCTAATTAACCTAACCATGGTTACTTTCTAACCCATGTGTAAGTGAAATGGTTTCCTATAATATCTAGACATTATAATAACTAGAATATAGGGCAAAGTTGATAACTCATGGTCCTTACATGAAAATTTCGGCCACATAAGCTCCCATGTGATGTTATATTGATTATTTTGTGTATTGGGTATAATCGACGGGTATCGTTTAAAGCAAGTAGTATAGGTTTTGGTGCTTCCGGAATGCCGAAAAACTCGATTATCGCGAAACTAAAGCATTTTACGTAGCCCACTAAAAATAAGATGAACAAAGTTATTAATTATCCTCTAAATAATCATATAACACTTGCTTGATGTAAACATTTAATTGTTTAATGCCCGTTTACATTGAATGATCATTTTTAGTTTACGCGATTTAACTTAACGATTTCCATTAAAAACAAACGCGTACAATACTAAAAATAAATAGTGACTTTATTAACGTCGTACATTGTCCTAAAACACGAGGTGTTATATAATTTTCATACAAATCGAGTCAAACGGAGCTTGATATATCGAGTATTCATCGAGTTTGAGCTTTAAATGTGAATTTAATCGAGCTTGAGTCGAGCTTCGAGCTCGACGAGCTTGAGTTTTATATGATGAGTCGAGCTCGAGCTCGAAATATAAAGCTCGACCGAGCTCGATTCTAGTTTCTAGCTCGAGTATTAGTATTCGAGTCAAGCTCGAGTTTGGCAGTACTCGGCTCGTTTTCACCCCTTTCTTTGATCAAAAACTTTACTTTTGTATTTACAACTAATTATTTATTTAGTTTTTTATAAAATAAAAGATCTTGGACGAAAAATTTCCCTCTCACCCCAATTTTTGTTTCCCTCCCGTTCCAAAAGTTGACTCTAAAAATTTCCCCCAATTCTTTGTTGCCCTATTATTATATCGCCTACCACATAATCTTTTTCAAACACAAACATAGATCTGGAAGATAAAGAAACACCACCATATCTACCTTAACACTTTTCTTCTCTTTCACCATATTCATTCTCGATTATCAACACCTGGACAACAATGTCTCATATCTCTCTTTGTCATCTCTCGTTTATTAGTCTTCAAGCTGAGCAAAATAGGTATAATTATATCCTTCTAGTAATTATTGTTTCAAGTTCAATATATGTGTAGAAAGACTACATATGTGTATATAACATGTAAATGTATGTTTTTAAATCTATGAATATGAGGTGTTATATAACTATGTAAGTGTTTGATGCCGATTTTGACTTTTTATAGCAGATTTTGACTTTTTGTGTTATGATTTCGATTGTTCATCTTGTTATTTTTGTTACATATAACGACTTTGTATGATATTGAACTTATATATGAGGAAGATGAGTTTGACTAGTATTTAGTATGTAGTCAAACTACAATTTATAATCTCATACATTAGATAATACATGTATGTGTAAAGATTTAATGTTCTGGTACTTGTTTTGACTTTAGATAATCATCTCATACATTAGAGGATTTAAGATCCCCTTTCACCTCATTTTGAAGATATCGACATGTTGTGCATCGTTAACTAACAGAAACTACAATTTGTAGTTGCCTTTTGGTTATTTTGAACAACCATATATTGGTGGATTTTGGTGTATTTACAAAACTTTTTTAAAATCCAAATTACAAATCACAAATTGCGGACTATTTTATGATCGAGAATAGATATATAGGATGGCGATTTAAATCAATCTTTGCGCCAGTACTTTATAGGGTAGACAAACTTTTAGAAAAAAAATAGTAATCGCTTTTGATTGTTTAATTTTTGAAAAATAAAATGAAAAGAAGTTTATCAAGTACAACCTCAATAATGTTGTACTGTAATTTAATGAGAGTACACACATGACAACTGCTTGAGTGGGTTTACAAGTGACATTTATCGATTAATAGCTTTTGATTTTATATTAGGGACACGTTAAAGATATTAACTCAATATGTTGGGACCCTATAGTAATGCACGTTTTGCTTCAGTCAGTCATGAGAGTTTTTAGGTTTGGGCATCTACATCTGTCGGATGGAAATGTGTCTATTCCTTACCTTCTCATGGCCACGTGTACAAGTCTTGCTTATTCCATCCTTTACATCCATAAATACTCATCAATCGAACATACGAGTATTACGTCATATTACCCATTTCCTTCATAACAATAAGTGATAGCACTTTTCAAAGTGATTTAGCTTTATTTTTTGCAGTACATCTTAGCTGTGGGACACTTCTAACAGGAAAGAATCCACAATTGTTCCATCAGGCAAATACTGGATTTGCTTCTGCTTTGACGTGTTTCTTAGAGTCCGGACTTGTTGCATCGACCATTTGTGATAGCCAAGCCCAGTTGTGGACACGTATACCTAAATAAGTACATGGACACTAAACTGTAACTATAACCATTTCTCAGTTTTGCAGGTTTGACGACCAAACTGTTATTGACCATGCCATTACATAAATTCTTCACTTTAGGTTTATCGAACTGTGACAACATGGGGCGCTATTGCACGGGAGAAGAAGGACCAGAGTGGTTGCGTTTTAAGGTATGTTCGTATAATCTTTCCTCTTCGTAAATCCAACCACCCTTTAATCACTTTGAGTGTGTGGTTTATCTTTTGCTGCTAAGTGTCTCTTAACGTTTGTCTGCGTGTTTTGCACTAAAATTCCCGTAGTGATTTATATAATTTTCAGAAATAAAACTTAATCTAAACACTTGATGTACTTAGAAGTATTTCACAGATTGCTTATTAAGAAGTGTTTTATGTGCAGCTGTTGTATCAGTGAGATCTAAAGAAGGACAAACTTATACTCAAATGTTCTATATATGAAACGCACAACAAATTGATTCAATGGTATGTTGAGTGCAGCTCGAATTAACACCAAAGAAGTTTACAAGAAAAAGAATGTAGAGGTTCCTTTTGACAAGGATTATACTCAAGCTGGATGAAACAAGAACTTTGGATAACGTTATTACATGTATTTTATTTGATTTTGTAATTGATTTGAAACTTCATTGACAGAATTTAAATATTGATTTTGTATTAAGAATTATGTTGCAAAATCTTACTAATGCAAACAGAAATTCAAATTTTGGTTGCTGAAAATGGTTGTTGCAAAAGTTATCGTTGCAAAACCCGTAGCAAATCATAACCGTTGCAAATTATGAGTTGATGCAAAAACTATTCGTTGCAAAATTGTGGGAAAAGGTCTTCGTTGCAAAAAGAGTCTAGTTCCTACGAATTATCTTTCATTGCAAAACAGTTGCAAAAAGTTTTCTCCCTATTGCAATTCGGATGCAAATTAAATTTGCATGGAGCCTTTTTGCAATAGTCAGATTCCGTTGCATTTCCGTTGCAAATAGGCTTTTGCAACGGATTTGCATCGTTTTTAGACAGTTGCATTAGGCCAGTTTTGTTGTAGTGATATGTATTATTCCAAGAAGATCTGTCGCCCTTTCGGGGCAATGTGGAAAGGATTTCCTTGTCATATTACCCGATAAACAAGATACGTATTGATCAAATGACCCATCATCTGTTGATTTTAAAAGCCCTTCATGTTGCAGCTTTTCAATGTGTTTCTTACTTATATGAGCAAGACGGTAGTGCCATAGATGAGTAGAGTCCAAATTGTGTTTGGCTCTTTTAGTGCTAACATTATAAATAGAATTAACATTTGGTACAAGATTATGCATATCAATTTCATAAATACCATTGCTGAGAATAGCATTAAAATAATGAACATTGTTCTTAGAAACTGAAATACCAAAATCTGTAAAACGTTGGACAAATCCATTTTCAACCAAACGGTGAACCGAAACACCTCTAGTTATAGAAGGTGCATAATGACAATTGTCTAAACAAATCACAAGGCCATTAGGAAAAATAAGTCAAAATTCCAATAGCTTCTACTTGTATTAGCTTTTCTTACTCCTTCAAGACCATGTTTTATGTTACAAATATGAGTACCACAACTAGTATCATACACCCAGGATTTAGTAGGAAAAGAAAATAATTTTATTATGAAGACATCTGAAAAATTGGCAGTGCCAACTTGCTTCTTCTTCTTAATCAACTCAGCAAGGTAAGCAGGAAAATTCCTCTTACAATGGCCCACCTCCTTGCAGTGGTGGCAGGTGTCATCCTTAGCTGGGTGCTCTTTAGCAGAAGGTTTAGGGTTTTTAGGCTTAGGGATATAAACTTTTTTATCATTTCCTTTACCATCAGCTTTACCTTTACCTTTAGCTTTAAGCGATTTCTTATTGGATTTCTAGATTTTACCACCTTTAATCATCATTACTTGTGGTGTTTCAGCCTTTTTAGGTAAACCTTTTGCATACTCAATGAGCTTAGCATGTAGTTCACCAACTGTCTTCCTCATGTTATGCTTGTTTCAGTGAGGTCATTCAAGATTAAACCAACACTAAGCTCTTATGGGAGCACATAACCAAGACGTTCCAGTTCCACATAATTCTTCATCTAATGACATATGGGCCAACTGGTTTTCCCTCATCCTGTTTGCAAGCATGGAAAGTTTGGATCAGGTCAAACCACTCCACTACAACTTGTTTCTTAAACATGGATTTAAGCTCCTGAAGCATTTCATAACGTGAGGAATTTTTGAATTGTCTTTAAAGTTTAGGAGTCATACTTCCGAGCATAAGACAAGACACCTCAGTATGAATCATATACCGCATTCCACTACGCAAGTACTCAGAATCGGTAGTGAAGCAGGGAAATAGGTTGTTCAACGACAAACAATGTCCTTTTCAACTCCCAAGACAAACTTAAGTTGACGAAACCAGTCATTGAAAGTGTTTCCAGAAATTTCAAACATCGACCTGAAAGCCGAATGGTTTATGTTTTAGACAGGTAGTGCCATTTACAAAACATAATGTTTAAAGTCAAGAATTAGTATTTTTGAATCAAACTATCTTTTTTGGAAAAAAAAATAAATACCCATGATACTTAACATTCATTTTCTTTAAGGACTAAGATCCTATTGACGTACCACCATAACACAGTTGATCTGCTAGTGTATGGTGTACTCAAAAGGTAAATTGATGATCTAAAATTGCCACCAGTGCAATATCCTAGAAATTATGGGACTTACTTTTTACAATAATTTCTAGTAAGCAGTTTCATCCATCTATCCTCGAACTAGTCTCACAAATAAACTATTAGAAGATCGTCCCAATCAAAAAAAGACTGTGATTGTGTAACACTAACTTCACACGAAAAAGTGAAACGATCACCTTGGAATTACTATCTACAAACGTCTCCACGCATATTAAAAGCATCTACAAGTGTTTTTTAATGACTTGGATGGCAATACCTTATTTAAAAAATGAATATTAATTGTCGTGAACACATATATACAGGAGAAGCATGCATAACAACTTTCGTATCATAGGAATTTAATAAAAACTTTACTCACATTAAGGTTATTTATTACGGATATCCACATATTTTCTATACAACTAATGATAAAAAGTGATTAAAAAACGTATACAAAGAGGCATGCAAAACAACTTTGTAGCACGAATTTTTAAAACTTTAATAATGACACTGTAGTGACATGCCATGGTTCACGGTAACTCTAATCGAATGCACAAGGAAGCGGAGAATCAGGTCAGCGCGAAGCATATTAAAAACCTGAGTTCTTTAAGAGTGTTGACCACTTCCGCCTTAAACTTCTCTTATAGTTTGTTCTAGTGGATGAGCCGTACTTCCCATGAGTCTATAACGTCCAGTTTTAACCATTCAAAATAAAACTTTAATTTGGAAAACACATTATAAACTATAAATAGTCCATAATAAATCTGATTTCATAGTTATTAGTCATGTTTATGTTTATTTTTTGAAAAACCCTTTTATTTTCTCACAAGTCCAATACTTAAAATAAAACAATATAAACATGAAGCTTATACACATAACACTTATTCAAAACAGCTCATAACAATTAAGACATGCAAATATCAAATATGATCCTAATTATCTAATAATTAAAACATGTATGCATTCATATAAGGCTCCTTCATCCTATAAACTCCGACCACATCCATCGACATAATCGATTGCATAAGCCTTATACAAATATACACCACATAGCACATAAAATTTAATCATCTTTAAGGCCCCTAAAGACATAGCTAAGGTCTTCTCTAGCTTTTAAAGTCGTGGATCGAAACCACATAAATTTAATGTCTATGGTTTTAATTCTTGATCATCATATTTGCACAAAAATTCTTTAACAATTAATAAGATTCATATCAAATATCCATCCATGATAAATTGCATGGATTTATCATGGATGTTGAATTAACAATTAATTAAAACATAAAACCGATTAATTTACAATTAAACACATTAAATTTTATCTATAAAATTGCATACAACCTATAATTCATCTAATTAATTTTATAACCAATAAAGATTTAATCTTGATGCACAAAGATCGAATCTTGATGCATAAAACGCCCAAAGGGCTTAAAAAACTAATCAAGAACCCTAATTTTGTCTAATTTTATTTACTTGTAATTACAAATTCTACACGTTGGCTCGTGATGTCACTGTTGGGATTTTAGATCTAATTAACAATTAAACATATCACGAGTACGCAGCGGAAAGATCAAATATGTATAGAACATATAATTAACAAGGGTTCAAGAACTTGCGTACCTTTTAGCAATTAACAAATGCCGCCTTGCAATAGATAACCACCATGCAAAACTACTAAGGATCAAAAGAATAATCCCTCTAAGTTTACACACATAATACGTTCTTAGCAAACAATGTGTATGCTAGTACTAGTAGTTTTTAACCAAACGATCACCTTCTTCGTCTTTGAATCAATCAACACACAAAACAATCACCACGGTTGTGGTGTTAAATCGCAAACCGAAACCCTAGGAGTTCTAGGATCGATCGCATGACAAGAAAAACAAACTGAAACCCTTTTAGGGTTTTGAGTTCGGTCGAACACAAAAAGAGCACAAGGGGTTTTTTGGGTTTTTAGATTTCAAGTTATGATCACATAATGACCCCAAGTCCTCCTTTTATACTCCTCTTTGCTTGGTAAGTAAGCAAGCAATCCCACCTCCTCATGGAGTAGGATATCAGGCCGACTAAGAAAGGAAAAGGGCAAACCGCACCTTTCCTTTATTCAGTTTTGCATATTAGCCCTTTAAACCTTTTAACGACTAATATTTATTTCTCGTTAATCATTTAACGATCGTTTGTTAAACACTAATTAATATATTACATTAATATATTAAAACAGTGTTCTACATATTAACGTGTGTGTCCCCTTAGGCTCGAATAAATTCCGGACATATATAATTTATATTTGTTCATATTCTAACACATTCTATACCTTATAAGTGAATCTAACCCCATAATAAGTATCTTCCTAGTGTCATTGTTTATCAGATAACTCGGCCTTAGCTTCGTTTATTTTCGGTTTTGTTTTAGGGTGTATTTTTTATTCTCGAAAAACCGTATAAATCAAGCCAAATAGCTCCGGTCGACTGAAACCCGACCATTTGAAAACACCTAGGCTCGTTGTGCACAATATGATCACTGATTTTGATGGTCTTTGATGACGTATAGTATGGACCGGCCATGCCTAATCATACTAATATGGACTCGGTAGCTAACAATGGGCCTTCAGCCTACACATCATTGTCACGACCACTTGGACCTACGGCTTGCGGCTGCCAGCACGTGGTTTGTGGCCGCGGTATCTCCACAAGCTATCTTTAGGAAAGGATAACCTAATTAAATAAGAGGTATGCTCTACTTATTTGACCGGGTAGGATAATTCTGAATCCCTTATATATCGGACGTATCTTGGGCCAAAAGTTATGGAAACCTTGAGGGTTATTTTAGCCTATAAAAGGAACGCAATTGTCATCAATACAGGTATCTTGCAAAAACCCTAATTACATTCGATTAATCCTCAAAGCTATATACTTACTCTCACTCTAGAGTCCAATCGTGGGATCCGCTCCCACGATAAGATTAACGGTGTTTCATTCCTTATGCA
>BQNB010051209.1:26472-41114 GCA_026074375.1 Tanacetum coccineum
TAGTTCTAGCTTAGTTGTCCTCAAAGTATCCCAAGACTTAGCTTGTTTAGCCTTTAAGCCATTTTAAACCAAACTGCCACTTTTAAGCTGTATTTTCTAGCTTATTCTTTTGATAAAAGTAAAAAATGCATTTGTTAAAGTTGTTTAGTATAAGCTCATTAGTAACTTTCATGTTTTAAGTTTTTGCTAAATCTCAATTTTTCAAAAAGCCAAAAATAAGTCAAGTCGCGAGGTCTATTTTGTATCTCTTCCATTAGTTCAGGGGTACCAGTTTGCATTGTAGTGTAAATTATTCATAATTTGCCCGCCTACCCTTTAGTTTATTTTCTTACACTTTCTACCCTAGACTTTAGGAAAAAAAAAAAGGGAAGACACTTGGCCCGGGTGAGCAAGACTCGAACCCGGGACCAAGCGATACATCCCCCTTTTTACACACACACTCTACCACTGCGCCCTTGGGTCTTTTTCGTTAAAGACTCAAGGGACTTAAAACTTATAGTGGTTTTGAGCCTAAAGGCTTATAAGCTGAATAAGCTTATTCGGGGCTTATTTTATAAGCAAATTTTGTGTCTCTTATTTTTCGTAGGATTGTTAAGGAGTAAAGTGTTTTTAGAAAAATTTTCAGAATTTTTCGTAGACATTTAATATTTTTTATAATTTAATTTAGATAAAAGTTTATTTAATTCATAAAAAATACAAAAATTATCAAAAAAATATTTTGCTTTTTTAGAAAATTTTCTTTTGTCATCTAGTTTGTAGGAAAAATATAAAATTTTCACGAGGGTCATTTTATAACTTTTCTTCTTTTAAAGAACGGGTCCGGGTACGGGATTTTGTTTTGACTCGTTTTTGGGTCAAACGAACTCCGTTTTCGGTCTAGTCTTTTTCATTCTTCGTTATTTGATCCCTAGAGTAGTTTAGAAGTGAAAAAAATTTCGTAGGGTTATTTTTAAAGATTTTAGGTTTTTCCCCCTTTTTGTTCGGGATTCGGGCCCTCGTTTTCTAGTTTAATTTCGTAATTTCTAGGTTTTTCTTAAACGTTCTAGTTCGTTATTATCTAATTTGACTTTTTCAACTTCCCAAACCAATTCCTTCCTTCAAACTCAAATCTTCGATTGTATCGATTTACCAGTCCAGCCTCGTTGGGGATAAACGACCCGGGAACATTCTATACTACTTCTCGGTATCATTGATCTTGTTGATTTTTATACTTATTTATATATTTTATATTTTATTATATATTATATATATTTTTAGTGTGAATCTAACCAATCATTTATGTAACTGTAACATTCAGTATATAATATCATAATATTGATTACAAGTTAGGTGGGTTTGTGTAAGGGGGTGTTTGTTTCGGTTTGTATAACTGGCTTATGGCTTATTTGGTTTCCTACTTATGTTTCGTAAACTCACTTTTTGTAGCTAATTTTGAAACTTTTCAGCTTATATAAGTTTATTATGTCATAATGAACCTACATAAGCCTAAAAGCTTTAAAACAAACCACACGAAGTGAGCTTATGAAACATAATCCTAAAACCAAACAAGCCATAAGCCGGTAATATAAGACAAACAAACACCCCCTAAGAATTGGTGGACGACTGAACAATTTTGGGGGTTTATCGATTCTAAAATTATTATATATCAAAAGCTTCAAAGGTTAAGGAATGAAGGTATGTGAAGTTATATAAGGTTTTGATAGCATAAATAGATGGTGGTACCAACAACTTTATACTGTCAATAGCCCCTAGAGAGGACATCATTGATAGACCATGTTTGTCTAATAATAACTGTGAAAAAGGATCGTAGTTATGATCTATGTGCTCCGAGTATTTTAGTGCTTATTTTCTCATACATGCCTCTATGCAGATGCAGATTCTCCAGCTGAAAGGACCAAAATGCAACTAATCAAATGATCGAAATGTAGACAGCTGAACTATAATATAACTAATACATACTGAATTGGTGGGTACAATGTTGGTAATTTTTTTTAAGCCTTTCACATTTTTTAAAGTATCATGTATGGCTGGTCTGAGAGGAATTGAAATAGTTACATGATTTCTAACAACACATTTAATTCCTCTTTTTGTTGAGGTAGCATGTTACATGATTTAATAAAGCAACTCTTCCTTGCAGTGGCTATCAAGTAAATATGCTTTTCAGAGTCACAAGCAATGGCTAAAACATGCCAAAACATGTAGTACCAGACACAAGATAATGAAAGTAAGTTACCTTGTATTTCATTCTTGTATGATTACTATTCATTTGTTTTTGTTAACAAGTTTGCTGTTAATTCAGATTCTAAGGGAGCAAGCTGTACTTTTTGGCATCCAATATCATCGATCTTTATATTATGCTTTTAAGATTTTTGAGGTAAGAAGATATATTATTTTGATTTAGGAGTAAGGGTGATAATCATGGGTATTATAATGAGTACAAGGTATACTAAGGTAACTGAAGTCAGAATATGTTTCTCTCCAGGTACATGCAACCACAAATATTCATCATCTACATGCATTTTCTATGCTAAATATTGTCATGCTTATGTATCAAATCATCTAACTACACTAATCTCAGGATCGGGCGAGAAAAAATGCAACTTTATTTTTTGCTGCTGCTTTTGTTTTCAGAGCAGTATTGGATGCTTTTGATAATCAAGATGGGCTTCAAAAGCTGTTGAAATTTCTAGGTGAAGCTGCATCTTTGAGTTCCGGGGCTAGCTCAGGAACAGTAAGCTAGCCTACACCAGCATCGGTTAGAAACGATCGAACCCTTACAGAGGTATTGACATCATCAGAAAAGCAGATTGATTATCACACAATTGCTTTTTTTCGTATGCAGGTTTTTAGTGAAATAATATAGTGTCTGAAAGACTTTGATTTTGCGTTAGGTAATATGGTTTTGTATTTATATATGTGGCTTGCTTACATTTTGTGTTATATTACATGTTAAAAGTTTGACAAGTGTGACTTTGCTATGTTTTTGCATCATTCTTACTTTTCCATAAGGGAAACTATACATTTTAGGGAAGCGGCGTCAGTTAACCGTGAGATCTCTTATATTATGATGCTGTATTTTGTAAAAAACAAACTTACCTTCATTTGTCTCCTCATGTGGAAGATCATTGGCACCGATGAAGCAACAATCTGTGTTGGCATTGTCATTAGAAAGAGCAAAAGTGACATGTCGGCGGTCCGTTTGTACTGCCTGTTGCACATAAACATAATGTAAAGATTCTCTCAGCCAACTCTAAACATTCTGCTATCCAACAGGTAATACAAGAATAAGTAAACAAATTAGACCGTCTATCATAATGACGTAATGAAATGGCCATGGTCATTTGGTAGTCATTTGCTCTTACGAGCTCTTTATGCTATGAGGGGTGTAAAGATGGGTATAGAAGGTACGTTATTTTAATTCATTCCTGATATTATCATCCTTCTGTTTTATCATCCTTCGTAATATCTTACAGTACCATAAAAATATGCAGTTTGGAAGTTACTTATATGATTCTTTATGATATTTCTCATTCTTTACAATGTGTCAACTTTTCTTGCTGGTCAATTTAATGAGTTGAAACTTGACATTAAATTTTTATGTATCAGGTACAAAGTATGATTTAGAGTACAAATCTCCTATATTGGGAGGAATTAGAGCAGTTAGGATCAAAGGAACTTCACCAGCTTGAGCGTCATCTCAACTCATCTCCCAGGCAAGTCCTCTTCACTATGGTAGTAATATTGTTTGCACCCACTGTGAGGTATCAATTTCTTATAAAAAATCTCAATGCTTCAACCAATCGAGTGGGTTAAAATCATTTGTATAAAGAAAGAAAAGTTTGTATAAAAGGCTATTGCAAACTTACACCCACTCTGTGAATAATGCTTTCTACATAGTTTTCTAAATTGAAAGTTATTTTTTATTGGACATGGAAAATGAGTTTGTTAACTGTATTAAGAAAGACAACGGTGTAAAATTTGATGGTTAAATGTACCTTTTTCTTGAGTATTGAGCGATTATTTGGGAATCTGGAAGTTGGGGAACCTACCATTTGGAGCTTAATTATGGCAGCATGTTGCCCTTTGTACATATTTTTATTATGTTTTTGTGGTTTTGATATGTTATGATGATCTTATGATGTTGGAAATTTATCAAAGAGCCGTGCAAAAGTTTTTCTACATGAATGTTGGAGCTTAATTATGGCAGCAGCATGTTGCCCTTCTTTTATTTTCCAAGTCAAGCTGCTCCATTTAGTTGTTCAAATCAGTTTAGGTATTGGTTGAGTACTACATGGCGCGATTGTTAGTATCCACTCTTGAGCACATACATTTTAGAAGAACACCACAATACCCGTACGTGATGAAATCATAGTTATAATGCATTTTATACCTTTTCTTTTCTTAGGTTGCTTTTTTCGGATCACGAGGATTGTTCATGAGGCACCGGTATAGCGATTCTCACGCGTGAGGTCCCCTAGAACTACCCATCGTCACACACAATTATGAAAGAATGTGAATGCATGGTCATTTAAGTTTAGTCAACTATGCTAAATCCTTAAACCAAAATAAAAATAAATTGTTAATGACCCGAAACTATATATGTGCTTAATCTTATAGATGTGAATATATTTTTACTTCTTGAAACTATATATGTGTTTAATCTTATAAATGTGAATATATTTTTACTTCTAAACTGAACCAAAGTCAAGCATCTCTTTAAATAGTATGTTCAATTGTCATTCTTAACATAAGTTTTTTGCTTAAATATATACTAATTGGAAGGTGTTTTCTTTGTTTGCAAATAAACATAGAGATACATCGGAAGAAGTCTATTAAGAGTCAAAAGCAACAGAAGGCTGAAGGTTCTCTGTTTAGACAAAGACGCCCATAGGAAATTCCGGATCAGGGTATAATGTTCATTGTAATATGTATTAGTTTAGTGACTTTGTACTAATTCTCGAGTATTCAAGTAAATCTTTTCCCTTAAAAAAAGTTTATTTTTCAAGTTTACAACTTATCTTCAGAATGTCATTTTATAATTTGCAATTTACTTATAATAATTGAGCTATGTGTCTTTTATTAGTTACATACTAATGGCTATATACTTTTGTTTCAGTTATGTATACATTTCCTTTTTACGCAAATACCCACATCGTGGACAATTCGATAATGTTTGTTTTTATTACCATCGAGAACCTCAAGAAATATTAGATCATTTAATGCTAACGAAATAAATAAAAGAGAATATAGTCGGTCCTCTTATTTTATGAAATGCAATAATAAGTAAACCTTTAAAAAGAAACATTTATTTTAGTCCTTTGCTAATATGCTTGAAAAATAATATACTAAACACTTAACTTCATACATATATATAATCAAGAACAAATAATGTGAAAGTAGCCTGACTGTTTTTTGTTTGTTTATAGCATGACAATGAACAAAAGTAAAGATCAAACTTTGTCTAAGGTGATACTTTATTTGAAAAGACCTTATTTTTTCGAATGAATAACTTTATGTAGCAGTTTCAAGGGTTAAAAAATGTATAAGAGTGTTGATGGCAACTACCACAAAACTCAAAGCAAACGATGTTATACGTTCTTCATAAATTATACAAATTAATTCGTTCACTTTTTCTCAGACACTAAAAAATGTACTTCTTCTACGATATTAAGAACAACGACCTAGTTTTTTTTGTTTTAGCATTATATTTTGTTTAACGTTATTACTAATTAAAAGACATTTTACTACTTCTTTTTATATATATTATGCATAGTTCACGTTTTTAAATCCACTTTTATAATAATGTCAAAAAAAAGTAAATAATAATTACAAGTCCATCCCAGTCCTGTGTCTGAAAATTTTCTCCATATTCTATTATTTGTCAAAGTTCAACTTGGTCACTGCTCATGAAATAATTTGTAAGATCTCAAATTTGTTCAATTTGTTAGAATCTTGGTATAACAACACTGAAATTATCATCAAGTAATTTTATACATCTATTAAATCTAGATGCAACTGATATTTATCCATCTATTATATACACCACCACTCTTAATACCAGTGGAAAGATTTCTGTTTATCTCCATTTTGCAACGTAACTTGCAACTCTAAAGTAAAACGAGCTCACAACAACCTCTATCCAATAGCATCTATATCTATGTTACCTCAGTAAAAAGCCTAATATGTCCAAGTCAATATATCTAAATCATTTACCAAGTACATTAAACCAATTTAACGTACATTTCAAAGCATTATCTTCAACAAGCATTAAACGATTAACGTTTCCAACAAAACCATAATTATATGTAATGTTAACATAAAAATTAAATTGCAAGCCTTCAAGCATGTGTATAAGTGTAACAGATGCACCACATTTTCGAGAGAACCTTTTCTATCTCGTTTTCTCTCCATAAACAATGAAAAACTCATTTAGCTCAATGTACAAGCAATATAGCATAAAAAATTCAACTAGCTCACTTCCCTCCAAAAGTCTTAAGGATTATCGTAACCAGGCCACCGGTCTTTAAGCGGGGACTGGGAATTAACGAGCACGAGTTATGGGAGCGGGGTGAGAGGGAGGAGGCCTGAGCGGGGGAAAGGAGTTTGGGAAGGGAGGCGTGGTCCGAGGGGAGTATATATTGCGCTCTCTATAAACAATACAGCTCTTACACAACTAAACCCTAAAACTTTAAATTCTAAAGAGCAAAAAAACGCCGAAAACCTAGCAACCACGAGGATGTGCTGCACTAAATCTTAAACAACACACACTCTCGTTCAAACACATCGTGCAACACTATTGATCTTAGTCCACTATTTCAATAAATAGTGCATAGTATTCCACTCTCAAACTCTAACCAAGCAACTTCACCCACTTATCATATCCTGAGAGTCACATAAATCCTCTTTACCACACAGTTATGCCCATCTCAGAACACAATCCATCCTTCAACACTTTCGCGATCACATCACACTTCCATCAATTTCAATATCGCATCGCACACTCTTCAGTGCTAATTATCACTGTGCACCCTACTACACTCTAGACATAGTTACTACTCGCCATTCTCTCTAACACATCCAATATGTAGCTTCTATCTCTCATAATAATCTCTAGTCTCTTCTGTCACTTCACGTAATAGCAAACATTCTACAACAACATATCAGCTGCTCACCTCTCAGTCTTAATAGCATTTTTATACAAAGACTGAAGTATACAACGCGCGCGCCCATCACATGCTCGTGTGCTAGATCATTCGCATTCTTAGCCATCACAGCGCATATTCCTCACTCTTCTCTCACTCCTTGTGAGTAACGATAAAATGCGATCTAACAGAAGCATCCATACTAGACACTGGACAGTCACCAGGCAATCTATGTCATCAAGAGATTGCTCAATTAGAAAGTTAGTTGCTGATTAGTGGTCCAACCCCTTCTCTATCGAGCCATAGATAACTCAGCTGAGGCTACTACACAATAGTCTCTTCTGCAAAACTCCCAGACAGGTGTGTGAGCGTCTGTGCGCGTCAAGCGGATGGAACTGACGGCGCGGCGGGCGAGGGTGAGGCAACATCCCCACTCCTACTGATGAACGATTCCTTGCAATTCTAAAGCGACTGGGAAACTACTCTCTCATCACTCACATCAGTGCACAGGATTACTACACCTTCTACTAGTAATAGTATCGGAAACGGCAAGCAGGAATCACGCAGCCCTTCTTATTTCTATTCTGCGGAGTCTTGCGCGCACGAAACCGCGCAATCATGCAGTATTCTCTTCTGTACTGCAGGCTTGGATTAGCCAGCAACAACCAACAATGCTCTAACATCGCAGTTTGCGCGTCACACACACACAGCCGACTAACTTCTCTCATAACACGACTCTGCCCACATGCGTCTCTGGTCGGTAGACGTCGCACGCACGACGCGACCCTCGTCCCTACTAAGGAATCACAGCAATGGGGCCATTCACACAATCATCTCTATCTCGGAACTGCAGAGTATCTAACACTCCGATACTGAACAATCACCGTCTATGTATCTCCACTCTCCTAGGCACTCTGCGACTCCAGACAAAGAACGAGACAGAGAATACTTCAACAACCCGATTAGTAAGCAGGCGAGCACAAGACACTATTATCAACACACTTGATGACGTACAAGCGCATTCAAGAGAATTATCAACTCGGGGATCTCTACTTCTCTATGTCTCTAATCACCAGTGCCTCAGAACAGATCGAGTACTAACTCTACTTGAGAACAAGCCGTCTATCCCCGAAAGAGCGACCTACCCTATCCAGAAAAGCTATTGAGAAGGTATACAGGTCTCTACTTATTATATTAGAGGGATAGCAAATCATACAACTAAATACTACTGTATGGAAAGAAATCACATGTAGAGCGAAAATTTACGGAGACATTGAGGAGTTTCTATTGGTTACACATTCTGTCCAGGTCTAGAACAGTTTTGATAGTTTCTAGGTTTGAGGTAATACACTCGTATAGTATGATTATGGGGTGTTGAGCAACTGACATTTACTAGTACACAATATCACATGTCTTAAAAGAAAACGACATTATGTACAGTTTAACGATAACAATGACTAAGGAGGCGGTAATTACAACTTAGATCAGTGAGGATACTCTTCATAGGAACTGAATAGTGTAATAACGTGTTTGTAAGGTGGTTAGAAAATTTAAACATTTAATTTAAATAATGATTTTATAAAATGTTTAATAATTATTGGTTTGTGGGAGTAAAGATTATCGATATGGTTTGAGGTATTGAGATGTAGAGGTATAACTACTAGCTGCAATATAGAAAAGCATAGATGACAAGAAAACATAATAAGCGTTATATTGTCGTAATACTAGGGGCCGTCTACAAACTCCTGAGAAAACCCACAATTTCTACACATTCTTCGCTAGCTCATAGTAACAAGCTAAGATCTTGTTCCTAACTCTATAATGCGAAGTATTAAGAATAAATTCATAATAAATTTAATATCCATATATGAACTCTTAATTTGAAGCTTTTGGAAACCTCAAACCCAAGTGTTTTTTGATAAAAACCTAAAATGCCCCAATGTTTGATTTTCTAGCTAACGAATGCATTTTTCTAAACTTTTGTTACGATTAAAACGAAGCTCTTTAGTTTAGGCTTAGTAACTAATAACAATTACCTACAAATATCATTTAGAAATCTTACAAAATAAGCATGTCATGAGACTTTTTGGACTTAGTTTTTGATAAACATTTTCCATGCAATAAGGGTAAAATAATCATAACTTTACTGTGAAATTTCTAACTAAAGGGCTGAAAAAGTCATTTTACTAAAGTAATAAACACTAAATGACCTATTATGTCAAATTTTCAATAGTTTTAAAGGAGTTAAGATTATTGTAACTTGAATATTAAAGGGAATAAACTTAGTAAAAGGTTTATAAACCAAGTGGTATATAATGTAACTTATCACGACAAGGCTTTTTGAAGAAACTTAAAATCTTATCAAATCACGATACCTCAGGAATTATCCATGATGAGGGGTATCCATATGTGAGTATTTTTGTTTTGACAGTTGTTGGTATTTATGATTTAAAGTGCCCTGGCTCCTCAAATAATATTGCGTGGTCTCTGAATTATGATAGCCCGAACAGTGATACAATATTACATAAATTAATCAAATCAAAGTAATACGTTAAACTTTATAAAGTTTTGAAACATAAACCATCATACTAAGATTTGACATATTACCCTTAGGTTGCGTGACGAGGCCGTTACTTTCACTTGATATACTGAACTTCCCCGCCCGGGTAGATAACATCGTACTACCATACGGACGCATTTCTCTTGATATACTTTTGCCATCAATCAGATTTCCCCTGTTAAGGTGAGTTTATAGCCTCACTTTTAAATCTCTTGAATGTTTTCATAAACCCGTGAGGGGGATACATGCTATAAACTATGAATACAAGTGTTTTACAAATGTATGCTATCTTGATATATTATTGCTTGTGATCTAAGTCCTTTTATGCCAAAAGACCCCACAATCATGGACCATTAATCACTTGCGAGTGAACGCGAGTATTATGAAAGATCTATCGGGATTGATGAATCCCGTTTGTGTGCCATGAGCTTAGACACAATAATACATATGTATATGGCAATTACCTACACCGAGGGCTATTATCATTATATATATCATTATTGATATATACACAAGTCATTTGTGGGTCATGAGCTTAGCCACATAATACACTATTGATAAAGTTTTCTAAATAATTGTATTCATTGCAATTATTAGCTGTTTTTAGGTGTATAACAACGAACCTACATCCATGATGACTTGTATCACACTATTTTTATCATAAAACCTATGAATTTTAACTCAACCTTAATGTTGACCTTTTAGGCCTGTTTATCTCAGTAATTGAGGCAAACTATGGCACGAAGGTGGCATGGACTGGTAAGGCTAAACTGTTATCATTTCAACTTTATATTTTCCTATAGATTTTGGGACCTCTGTTTGTAAAAACTCTAATGAATAAATGAATGATAACATCGTTTTCTATGATTATTGACTGTTGTACTAGAAGTAAACTTCAGATTAGCTTCCGCTGCTATATGTAAAGAAATAGGGTGTTACAATTGGTATCAGTAGCCATGGTTAAGAAGAGAATAAGGTTATACCTTAAACTATAACAACTTTTCTTCTTCTAGCCAAGAAAGTCCTCTGTGCCAACTGCATTTCCCCGAATAGAATATGAAAGAACATAACTACTATACTATTATATAAATAACTTATGTTATTTACACTGGTTTTACTTATTATGTCTCATCTAAACCACCCTATTATCGTCCCATCCGATTCCGATATTGAGGATGCTTTTTCCTCTACAAATGTTCCAAACTATTTCCCAGCCACACCGGGAAACACTTCTCTTGATTCTTCAAATGATTTAACTAAGTATCTTTTGGCCACACTAGTCTTCTCACCTTTACATGATGATCCGTATATGGAAATCATGCAAGCATATGATGCTACTGATAATGAATTACCTATTCCTCCACTTTAAGCTCATATTGCTCCACCAACTATCGTGTCTCCATCTACAGTGTTATCACTATCACTAATGTTTGATTCTCAAGATTTATTTCCTCCCAAGGAGATTTCACCACCTAAAGACATTGAGACTCATGTTGAATTACCCATTCCAATATCTCCATCTTCATCAGTAGGATCTTTATCACCAGTTAGGTCAACTACACTACCACCAGACTATCCCTTTGATAAATCTATCTTCGCAGAGTTAGATAACTCATTATAGATCATACTGCGACCACTGAGAAGTGAACCAGTCCCTGAGGAACCTAATGAGTCAGATGCTTGTGAAAGTATTCATCTTTGGAAATGATCATTGAGAATATCCAAGTTTGTCATCAAGGGTCTTCTGAACAAGATTCAAGAACTTAAAAACAACAAGGGAGAACCACCAGATTAGATCTGTGTCATTTACAGCTTTCTAGAATTCAACCACTAGATGTATGGTATAAATAATGACACTAGTCAAATTTTGTAATGTAAAATTATAAGACCAGTCTTAATTTATACAAATGATGATTCCGTTATACCTCTTGTTTCATAAATACCAATTTGTATTCGAGAATTGACTGACCTATATCTAAGTAGTATGATGACTCATATCTTTATCCAAGATTACTATGATTCTTTTACCATCCGATTTTTCCAACCATATAAACACTAAGCCTCCTATTGGATCACTCACTTCATTATCTCC
Source organism: Tanacetum coccineum (assembly GCA_026074375.1). NCBI lineage: Eukaryota > Viridiplantae > Streptophyta > Magnoliopsida > Asterales > Asteraceae > Tanacetum > Tanacetum coccineum. The sequence goes on from BQNB010051209.1 coordinate 38,267, forward strand.
GTATCTATCTCTGAAAGTCTTAAATTCCAAAATTTCCATTGTATCCTGCAATGTATTACCAAAGAATGATCACAAGTCTTTACATTATACCTTAACTTATGATACGACTATATCATTTTATGAATTCTTATCCTGTGTTGTCTTGATAGATGCCTCACAAGAGAACATCAACATCTGCAGCACCAGCTATGACTCAGGCTGCCATCTGGCAACTAATTGTTGATAGTGTTGCTGCTGCTCTGGAAGCACAAGCTGCTACCATGGCAAATACTAACAATCCCAATAGGAACACCAGACCAAGAGAAACTCCTGTGGCAAAAAGGGGAAACTATAAAGAGTTCATAAACTGTCAACCTTTCTACTTCAATGGTACGTAAGGAGCTGTCGGACTCATTCCTTGTTTTGAACGGACTGAATCAGTGTTTTCTCGTAGCAACTGTGCCGAGGAAAACAAAGTAACATTTGCTACTAGTACTTTAACTGATGATGCCTTGTCTTGGTGGAATGCATATGCCCAACCTATTGGGATAGAACAAGCCAACAAGATCACCTGGACCGAATTGACAAGGCTCTTAACCAATAAATATTTCCCTCAAACTGAAGTCAAGAAGATGGAAGACGAATTTTACAACTTGGTTGTAAAAGGAAATGATCTCAAGACTTATATTATAAGATTCCAATAATTGGCAGTTTTATGCCCAAACATGGTGACAAATTCCGAGAAACTCATGGAAGTCTTCATCGGGGGATTACCCAGAAGTATTGAAGGAAATGTTACTGCTTCGAAGCCTCAAAATTTGGAGGAAGCCATTACTATAACCCAGAGGTTGATGGAGCAGGTAGTAAAACACAATTATGCGCAAGAAGCCAATGATCATAAATGAAAGTTTGATGATAGAAGAAACACCACCGACAACAACAACTACCCCAAAAATCACAACAACAACAACTACCAAGATAACCGCAACAATAACAACCGTAACCATGAACACCATCAACAGAATAGAAGGCAAGAAACCTTCAGGACTTATGCTGCCACCAATGGGTATACTGGAAATTGACCTTTTTGTGAAAGGGCACGCCTCCTTACCCTAGGACCTTACACTGTCAAGTGTCAGATTTGCAACAGGGTAGGTCATCTAACCAGGAACTGCAAAAACAAAAGACCAACCACTGGAAACAACCTACAACCAGTATCCGTAACTTGTAATACCTGTGGAGAGAAAGGGCATTATGCAAATCAATGCTCAAAAGCAAACAACAGGGCCACAAGGAGCCTACTTACTAAGAGACAAGATTGCTTTTGTTTACTTTAGGATTTCTACCCTAGAAAACAACTCGACGAGGACTATTCAAGTTTGCCACCCAGCAGTTATATATGAAGGATCTTCTGAAACATACTTCATAAGTTTAAAAACCCTAAACACCAAGCTACTATCCTTGTCATTTATTGCTTTTATCTAGAATCCTACCACGAGACACGTAGCATAAGTGTCAATACTCATAAAGTTTTGATAATGTAAGATATGTAAGATAAAGTTATCCATGAAATAATAAAATTTCATTACACCTTGTTATCTGATGATATCAAACTCGACTTCATTTGTCTATCCCATTAGTTCTATTATATTCAACTTTAAATACTCGCCTTATACCTTTGAAACACTTATCCAACAACAAAGATCCTCGACTGATAATATGGGCATCTGTGCAATTAATGTCTCATTTCTCTTCCCATCGCTTCTTATGATTTTGAAAAATCATATCATCTTCTACACAGCACCATTTTGATATCATATTTTATGCTTAGGTAGGATGATTTATAATCGTCTTATTGAAATGAATTAGGACGCTTCTTTATTTGAGTAAGGAAATTATAAATTACCGAACTATGAATTAATAATTTCTCAGTTACAAGGATCGGGACGCCTCTTTTTGTAAGTGACAAATTATAAATGAGTAGGTTTAAATATATGACAATCCATGATCCGTTTGTACGAACAAATCCCTTACTTCATGAAATCATTATCAATATTACCTTCATATGAATGAATCTCTAAACTTTTACACTCCACCATTTGACTAAATCTCGGGACGAGATTTCTTTTAAGGGAGGAGGACTATAACAACCCACAATTTTCATCAATGTAAATATCCATCTATTAAATTAGATGCACTATAATATCCATCTATTAGATTAGATGCACTGTAATATACCACCTTTTGACAGGGAAATTTTTTGTTTTATCTCATTTTGCAACGTAACTTGCATCTCTAAAGTAAACGAGCTCACACAACCTCTATCAATGCTATCTATATCTATGTTTACCTCATGTAAACATCCTAATATGTCAAGTCAATATCTTAATATCATTTTACCAAGTACATTATCCATTTAACGTACTTTTTAATGCATTATCTCAAAACAAGCATTAAACGTTAACGTTTACATCAAAACCCTAATTATATGTTATGTATACATATAAAATGAATGTGCAAGCCTTCAAGCATGTGTACAAGTGTACAATGCACCACATTTGAATAACTTTTCCCTCCAAAACAATGTACAACTCTTTTTAGCTCAATGTATAAGCCAATAAAGCATAAAATTCAAACTAGCTCATTTCCGTCCAAAATCTAAGGATTTCATACCACCTCTTTAGCACTAATTATGAGCACTCAATACATAATATTTAAACACTTTTCCCTCTCTAATCTTAGCTCCTACACTAACCCTAAATCTTTAATTCTAAACCCGAAAACCCTAGCAAACCCGTTACACCCTTAAACTAGTTCATAGTTTTCAGAAATCTAATCCGTTGATAAAACATAGGATCTGGGAAAAATC
>BQNB010051210.1:0-26867 GCA_026074375.1 Tanacetum coccineum
CACGTGCTCAAACTAAAACAATAATTGACTCTTTGCAACACAAATTACATGATACGATCTATGAAAATGCTAAGTTGAGAGCTCAGTTGTTTGATAAGGTTTCTGATCAAAAGGACACCAACAAAGGTATGAGTGCGAATACTAAGTTTGCAAAGCAATCAATCTTGGGAAAACCACCTTCTGCTTCTAGACCTAAACTGTATGTTGTACCTACTCTACCTAACTCTACGGCTTTTCCCAAGGTTGGTGAGACAAATGCTTTGTCACATCCAGTCACTTCAAACTCAGTTCCTTCCTCTCGAGAGTCAACTGTTGTGAACAATGAAAGAGTGATTGCTCCAGGAATCTTTAGGATCAATCCTTTTAAAGCTAATAGGGTAGACAACTTTGTGCCTAACAAACATGTAAAAACAAGCGTTAGGACAAAACCAATCATTGTTTCACAACCTCATGATGATTGTGTGCGTCAGTATGTGAATGGCATGAAATCTAGAAAGAAAAACCAGAGTGCTAATGTTTCAAAAAGTGCAAATCAAAAGAAACATAAGGCTCAGGTCTGGAAACCAAAGAATATAGGGTCCAAAGGAAGTTTTGCTTCACCTAAGCCTAGTAAACCTAGATCTTGCCTTAGGTGGTCACCAACTGGAAGATTTTTTGACCTTCAAGGAAAAATAATCGCGTCTAGTAAATCTGAGAGTCAATCTGACTGCTCTAAAGGTGATAATGCATGTACTTCTAACCCTCAGGAACCTATCAACAAAAGGTTTCCAAGTTCAACTTTCTCTATGTCAGGTTGTCAAAAATGGTTTGATACTCTGTTAATTCCATTGCTTTCCGAGTATAACCTGGAAGACAAAGAAGATCATGGAGACAATGAATGTGACACTTGATGAGTTTTCAGCCAATGGTTTGTTATTAAATAACAGATATCAACCCGATCTTCAAATAAAAGGAATTTGTACGTGTCAGTGCGTTTATCCTTAACAACGAAAAGAGAAATCTTTTCGGTCTTGAGCTACTTTCGAAACATTCAATGTTTGTTAGCTCAAGTCAATGGCTTGTAATCAAATGTCAGATTGCAACCCGTTCTTCAACGACAAAGGGAGTGTACGCTTCAGTGCGCTTTACCTTAAAAAGAAGAGAAATCTTCTTGTTTTCTCTTCAGTAGATATGATAGTCATGACGTCGATGGTAGAGTTGGAAAGTATATTCGGTCATTTGTTCGACGAATTATCAAATGGAGAAAATCAAGTTGTTTCAAAGTCTTCCGCTGTTACTACTGCTGATGCATCCGATAAATGTCAACAACAACAAGATTCAACTTCATCTACTTCAACTCTAGCAACAGCTATCACTGCTGATGGAAACTTCGACTTGTAAATATTTTTGATCTTTCTCTTTATTTTGATTTATAAAACCAAGAAAAACAAAATATAAAAATATAAAACCTATAAAAACAAAATACAAAATCAAAAAATTTCAAAAATACAAAAAGAATCTTCTCCGACATGTCTCTCGACAATCGATAACATTTGCGCACCTAGAAATGTTGATTAATATTAACACAGGTGAATAAATGAAGTTCGAGCGAGAGTTTCAAATGCTTTCAAAACATGTCCTTTCATTTTTTCTCTACGACTTCTAAGTAAATGTCAGCTTAGGACTCGGTCTCCAAAGAAAGGAAAATGTTCATTTATGTACATTTATCCTAAACAACGGGAAGCTCATATCTTCTCGGTCTTGAGCAAAGTCATATAAACATTCAAAGTTTTGAATGCTCAAGAGAAGTTTTAAGGAAAATGATGGTAAATAAGATATATCTCACATATTTTCCTGTTGAGCACAATTTTTCAAGATATTCTCAAAAAGAAAATTTCAAATTCTTTCAAAATTGTGTGCTCAACAAACTCCCACTCCAAGTTTTCAATCTATTCTATAATTGAGGGGGAGTATAATAATATGATTCATTCTGCATGCACTCCTGTTCTCCCCAGACTTTGTTAGGCTCATGTGAATTCCGGACATTAACTTGTTTTTAATTCACTAATTGTCAAAAATTGTAAACACATATGCAATTTTTGAGGGGGAGAATAGTGATTAAAATGTGATCAATACGGATTAATAATGGATACGATCTTCAATCTATAAGTGCGTTCCCAAACCTCACATGTGCAAAACTCTTTCATAATACGGTGCATATGTGTAAGGGGCTTTTTGGTAACTCTAGAAATACTCAATGTGTCTTAAATGATTTCTCAAACACGTTGATTGATTTTTTATCAAATGGTTTTATGGATCTTCATGGCAATACACTAAGACTGACCAACTGTTGTTTCTCAAGGAGTTATAAGGCGGTTAAGGTTAGGTATATTTGTTCCATGATCCAGCCAGAACCGAAGGGATCTACCTAGGAACACTTCATTAGATAGAGTAGAAGTCCTAGGTATGATTAAAAAAAGGAGTAAAGTGAGAATAAGGGAATAAGTGGTTCCCGTACTAAAGATGGAGCATAGGTGCTAGAACAATAACCAACAAGGAACTATTCATGGAGTCTCGGTAAAGAAATTGAAGGGGTTGAAGAATGAAAAGAAATTGTAAGGATAAAGGTGAAAAAGAATGAAACCTCTATACAAACCCTAGGTAAAAACCGGGTCAATACATAATCTATCGGTAATCCACAGATGACTTCTGATATTGAAGACTAATTACCTAGGAACCCAGTGATTGCTAATGCACAACTCCCTAGCCACGCAAAATCGCCAAAAGATTTTGTTTCATTTCTGACGGAGATCAACACGTATCTATTAGCTTTCTCATTCTGAGAATCGTTGATATTGAAAAGGTGACATTCTGCTCCAGCCTTCCGAGATTACCGCTGAAATTAACAAATGTGCACTTATAAAGTCGAGAGCCAATCGTAGATCCATCAAAATCTCACTAGGACACATATAATCCATATAACTAAATTTTAAACATCATTATACAACTTTTGGAGTATCAATAAGTTCCAACGCATTAACCTTGTGATAAATTGCCAGAACATCCAGAGTGATACTCTTTAAGTGATCACAATGTCGATGTAAATCCTTCTTGAAGCTAACATCAAAACAAGTTCTTGGAGTAGTGACTGCGAGAATCTAAAGAATCAAGCTGAGTTACACAGATACGATTTGCGGTCCAGTATAATGAATGACCGACTCAATCAAGAAAAAGAACTAACCTATTCTACCTCTACCAGGTTGAGTCTGCTTGAGATATATCCTAATAAGAAACACGCAAGTACGGTGAATCTAATAGCAAATACGCGTTAAGAGGATCTAGATACTTTGAGTTGGAAACCCTGTCAAGGAGGTTTTTTCTTAAATTGACCTACTGATCACAGTGTACATATTGTATACTATAAAACGGTCCTCAGTAGAAACCGGAGGTTAATGTAACCGAACTCAAGATGAATGACAAAGCCATATTCGTCTATATCTGTTGTTTATCACTAACATCAATTACAATATAAGAACACGGCGTTACAACCTCAATCCAAAGAGTCAAGATTCAAGACCTCATGCTCACTAATCGACAAAGATAAGATACAGATATAAAGCTCAATCACCATCTGTCAAATCTCCGCAATCCTCTGATTTACAAACACTTCCTCAAAAGAACATTTTTGGACAAGGTTGACGGACAATAATACAAAGAGTATCTTCTCACAAGTAAGAATCAAGTACTACCCATCCATAATGTGGTAAAGTAATCATGTTAAAAGGACATGTTGAGGGTAATTATAGCACACATTCAATGACCTTGAGCATGAGCGGTGAGACACAAATCGCAAGGCGGCATAAGATTATCCAGGTATAAAGATAAAATCTTATAGTCAAGACCAAATCCAGGCAAAGACCCATGAATTAGTATTTGTGTCAAGTATATCAAGTTAAAGTTCAAGATCCAAGATCCACAAGCATGCAATGGAACTTCAAAAGAATTCGCCAAATACAAGCACCAAGACTCAAGACGTTACAAGAAGGATCCACAATTGAATGACCACCCCTTAAGGGGAGGTTGTTAGCCGTGTTTTTATCAAAGTGATGGTCATTAAATTTTCCCTAGCCTTGTATAAGAAAAACTTAGTTTACGGGAATTTATCTAAGCTAGATTTGGCCTAGGTGTCAGGCTTAAGTCCTTGTAATAGGTCTGGCCAAATCACGCCAACAACCCAAGAATGTATTATTCTCTTGTAACTATAAAAAGCCCTCTCTAAGTGTGGAGAGGGTGTTGCTTCTCATTCTTTCTTTTTGGTACAAGTAACCATCTTATTTTCTCTCTTTGTCTATCTCTAGTTCTTTCTCTTTCTAAATCTTTTCTTATTTTTGTATTCATGGTGATGAAATGATATCTCTCACAATGCTCATACTCGACCTACATTTATAAAGACATCATGAAAGCTCAAGTACATGTTTCAAGACTTCTGCAGCAGCGAACTCTGATACCAATACAATCCTTCTTGAAGCACGAAGGTTAAAGTTAAAGAACTTCGAGAAAGATGCACCAGTAAAACTTTCAAGTTATCATATCAAGAAAAGTATGAGCATGTTGGTCTCAAGGTCACAAGCACACAAGTGTGGCAAAGATCACCAGTTGATGAAAGAAGATTATACTTGGGATGATGATCCACAAGAAGTTTAAGATCATAACAAGTCAAGTTAAAGAATCAAAACTAAAGTTTATAAAGTCAAATACACTACAACATATCATTAAGTCATGATTGAAAGTTTAAAGACTACAGTTCAAGACTAAAGATAACATACTATGTTTAGGATTAAGTGTTATTGTAAAAATAAGTGACCTCCTTAGGGGCGAATTGTATAGGAATCCAAAAAAGGATCAGTCACTCTACGTATTTTACGTTTCTAGCTCGTAGTCCACAATGTATTATTTAGTAAGCTAATCGGGCCAAAGCATAGAAAGCCCATGGAAAGCTCGGTTTATCTTTTGTATAAAAGCCCTCTCCACACATAGAGAGGGAGTTGGTTGTTCATTTTCTCACATAGTTAATCTGATATTATTTTCTTTGTTTGTCTCTCTAAGTGTTAATCCAACCACCTCTTTCTCTCTCTAAAACCCTAAACGAATCCATCCTTTATATGTATAACACCCTGTGTTTTCAAGTCATTGACGACATCGATAAATCCACAATGTACCTTTTGTATTGTACGTGTTTGCTTTAAATCGTAAATGTTAAGCTAAATCGCGTACGCCAAATATTATCGTTTAATATAAACGGGCACTAAACCATCAAACGTTTACATCAATCATGTGTTATATAACTATTTTGATAATAATAATGGTCGTTGTTCATTTATTTTATTGGTTACGTAAGTTAAATACGTTTCGCGATAAAAGTACGTTTAAGCATAACCAGAAGCACGTTAATTTATTAACGCTTCAACAAATACCCACGATTATACCCAATACCTAAAGTTTTATTAAACTTTAGCCAAGTAAATGTTATTTACACCTTGTACACTAGAAATTAAAAGAATACACAAATACTTGCAACTAGACACATTTTATTTACAAACTACAAATTGTAACTTGCATATATGATTCTATATATTATGTTAGCTAGCAAAAAGTTTCTAGAAGGGTTTCCCCCCCCCTAATTCATACGGCAACAACAACACTAATAAGAAAAATGAGTCATTTATCTAGTCAATTGGTCAAATGTACAACACTTACTCATTAAAACCTAGCTAAGATGTTACCTTGACCAAGGACACAAAGGCAAGAACGCTTAAAACCCTCCAAGTGTTTTGTTGAATTCTATACTTGCTTTTGACCCTTTAAACCCATATATGTGCAAGTAACACTTAGTTACCATTCATACACATAAACACTTAGTAAAATTTTCATAAAACTCCTCCCCTTGGCTCCTTATAGCTCACAGCTCAACTCACTCACCCACACAAATCCATACAAAATTTTATACAACCTATACACATCCATCCTAAGATATTCTAAGGTATTTCCAAGCATTGGCTAAGCATTTCCAAGTATTAATCAAGTGAAAGGAAGCTAGGGTTTTTATTAAGAAAACAAGGGTTTTCTTAAGTGCAAGCTTGGATTCTAGGGCTAAACAAGGGTTTAGCATTTGTTTATCATCATCCTCACACATCCTTAGGTCTACTAGAACTCTTTATATTCTTGTAAATTTTCATTGATATGCATATGTTATATCTATTTTAGTTGAATCACCATTTAAGTTTTTATTCATAAATATGAAGTTTTCACTTGTAATGGTCATTTTGTATACTTATATACATGTGGTGTTATTACATATATCATGTTAAAAATGATGATAAAATATTGTATCATGTTGTTTTGGTGTAAACATGATCATGGGTTAATTAGGGTTTTTATGGTTTCTTAATATGTTTCAAGTTAAAGAAATATATATACGAGTAAGTTAAATATGGACTTAAGTTAATGTTGTATGATTAATATATAAGAGTATAAAAGATGAGAAGACTTGTACACACATGGTTTTTAATGTCAAATAACTATATAATAAAAACTAGTGGTTTAGGTTAATTATAAAGTTATGGTTTATTATGTAAAATAAAGAACTTGTAATGTTGGGACAAAAAGGACCTTGATGGACCATGGACATAATAAACATATGATATATGACATATATAAAATATAAGGCACATATGAGACTTTTGGTGAAATACAAAATGATAAATAAAGGAAACAAAGGTTGAAAATGGACTTATCAAACTAGCACCAACATTCTGTCCAAAATTCGTGTATATGTATACTTATAATATATTTTTATAAGATAATACATTTCACGACGATTCCGAAAAGGTAAGAAACTTGTCAAACGGATTAATAACGAAAAAGTTACGTTAAAAACGAGTTATACGCTAATTAAACGGAGTTTATTAAAATCTACTCTTTTATAAAATTTATATCAAACAGCAAGTTTGATATTTTTATCAACTAAAACACATTTTTAGGATTCCAAAATGATAAGAATCGCAATTTTTTGATTTATAACGAAGAAGTTATGAATTTCGCGGGTTTTCGGTAATTAAAAGTTTATAAAAATAATTTTATAAACTATGAACAGTAAAAACACTATTCATGACAGAAAGTTATATTTTTGTAAACCTCATAAAATTATAGAACTTTCAATTACGAGATCGTGCTCGAAAGAATCGTTAAAAACGGAGCTATAACGAATAAAATACGACATTTACGGGTTTTACGACAACAAATACGATTTAAATAAAACTCATGTCTGGTGTGAACAGTAAAAGTTACTGTTCATCAGGGGACCAAAATTATAAAAACGTCAAATATCGATAACCCGTCTTAATACGAAAAGATGGGCATAAGAAACGCAAGAAACGGATTAGAAACGTGAAAGTTATGACGATTTTACCAAAAGTATGTTTATAAACGTTTTAATTTTTTTATAAAGGATGTTTTTCACCTAAACGTTTAGATGAGATTGCTATATAGACTTAATGCAAGCTAGAGTATTAATGTAATTAAACATATACACCTTAAATTAAATAGGTTGCATCTGACGATTTGCGTGACGAGTTATCTGTGATATTTGGATTATCAGAACTCAAGGTGAGTTCATAGCCCCACGTTTTACATGCTTTTGTTTTACAAAGTTTTTGGGGTGAAAAACATGCAATGCTTTACAATTGGACACAAGTGGTTAAGTTTCATGTTATGATTACGTGTTGCCTAAGTAGCGATAACCCATATCTGAGCCCATTATCATGAACTGTCAATTGCGGGATTGTGAGCGCGAATGTTATTAATAGATCTATTGGGTTTGACAACCCCGTTCGGGTGATTAGCTATCACTGGATAAACGAACGTATACCATGTCGAATATAGGATGTTGCGGGTTAGAACATCACCACGGGCAATGTAGGCCATTAATTTGGTATTCATACACGTCAAGCTTCAGTGTCATGAGCTTAGAGCAACGTAATTACATTTATATGATGTCTGCATCTGTTGCATTATCATACACTTGGGAAATCTTGTGGTCCTACAATATATGATTTATCAAACCTATGAATTCACCCAACCATTATAGTTGACGTTTAAAGTAATGTTTTTCAGGGGATCAGTAAGCAAGAGGTGCAAGGGATACATTGGTGGTTTTGATTTTGATATCATGCATTAAAGATTTTGTCGCATACATTTTGTATAATTGTATGGGCTAGAAATCTTTGTACTTTGAACAAGTGGACAAGTGAAGCTTCGGCTTATGTAACAATACTGTGGTGGGGGTTACAAGGATAGTGGAATTGTAATTTGAATATGTAAATCCAAATGTTACGCAGTATTTACAAATAAGAGATAAAAAACAGACGAAAAATAGAACCAAATTATAAACAGATAATTTTTTTACGATTCGGTTAAAACTCAGTTTTAAAATGACTTTTTGGGTCAGATCTAAATACATCATGTGTTAGTGATCCTGAGAAAGTACAAGACAACACGCCGAAAGTCCAACATGAGATGAAGACATTGCGCGATAAAACAGATGGGCGTAAATAGAGGTCAAAGAAAGAGAAAATCAGACTGGAAGGCAACACCCTAACGGTATACGTGTAAAGCAATCCAGCCTGGCTACACCCCAGTCTCGCGCCGCCCCTCGACCGCGCCGACTACCGGCTCCTACCACGAGTTCGACACCTGCTTAATAATTGACGGTCCACTCCGAGCCCCACCTCCAGACAGTCCGCTCATCATAGCGTCCCCCCCCACCCACTCCCCCCCCCCTACCTCTGCGACCCAATATTGGGGTGTACCACAAATGGTTTAAGAAAATTCAGCAACTTCAATACATAATTGCCCCTTCATATGGATGCACACCTCATTAAGGTATTTCACATGCATTTAATATACTCTTAGGGGCCTTGTAATAGTCTTCATACTACCTTACTTGTACTTTGCCTTAAAGTAATATTATATAGACGACGAATTCGTGTAATTCGTTCATAACTTAGGAAATACTTACACAATACATCACAAGTGTGACAAGGAAACAGGATTAGGAAAAACAATTTGATAAGCAATATATGATTAAGTAAAAACATTTAATTATCATAAAGTTATCACCAGTAGATTAGTTTATTAATTGGTTTAGTTAATAGTTTATCAAACCAACCTCTCAAACCATAGATTTACATGCTTTCTATAAAATATAAAAACACAAAAATAATCTTCTCTCAACCCCTAGAATTATGTTAGACCTTGATCAAGCCTTCCCAACCTATTCCCCTAGAGAACGATAACAACCCTTGAGTCTTGCCTATACAACTACTACAACGGTTAGGTACTCTGCCTAGGGAGTTGTAAAACTACTTGTTGAAGTCCTACGACGACCGCATCACTTGTGTTTAAGTGTTTAACGATTTGCTTATCATACTAAATGGATAAGTTTAAATCTTTATATTTTGCTTAATGGGCTACGACCTAATATGAGACAACACACCAAGGCGTAAAGCCCATGGTGTAGCTTATTGGATAAGCTTATGTATAGCTTATTCGATATTGTACCAATTTAGATACTAAATGTTTACTTATTTTGAACGATAAACGTTACGGATCATCTAAATAGGCTTATTGGACCTAAAAGCCTAATAAGGATTTTAAGGACTTTTCAGAGTAGCTAATAATGGGATTTAATAGTATAGAGTTTGTAAATCATGAAATATGGATTGAAAGTGATCTTTATTAAAGTCTACGACTTTGGAAAAATTGTAAACACGAACGGGTCATACCGAAATTTTTATAAAATCTTTATACTTAGAAAATATTAAAAAACCAATAATATAAAAGCATTTTTAACTAGTTATACGGGGATGGGTAAGACGCAGGTAAACATATATGTATGTATGTATATATATATATATGTAATATATTGTACATATGTATAAAATGTAAATATATTATATATATATAAATATATATATTATCCAAATATTACTATATAGATATTATAATACAAATGAAACTATTACTTTATATAGTCAAACGGTTACACCCACGGTCGATCACAAACATTTTTATTTTGAAAGACATTAAACGGAAGTATTTTAATAACACCTTATGCATTAGCCGTATTCTCTATTATTCCGATTCTAAATCGAAGCCTACATTCCTTAGGTCGTGTTCGTATACCATCGTTCGTTGCCGTATGATTATTCTCCTAGTTTCTCACTACTTTACTACACTAACTCAAGGTGAGTTCATAGCCATACTTTTACTCGTTTTTGAATAAATGTTTTACAACTTGGGGTGAGAAACATTGCTTGTTTTGAAAACCAGACACAAGTACTTTACATGATACTTTCCCTTGTTTACGCATTGTCTAAGTAGCTTAGACAACTATTCGCCATACTATCATGAACTGTTAATTACCTTTAACTGATTGGTTAGTGTTAAGTAAGTGCAAGAGAGCTAAAAAGATCTGCTGGGACTACAGTAAGCCCCATCAGGGTTTGGTAATTCTTACTGGTCGGGTACGACTGATGTACAGGCCAACGGATGTATTTCATGTCGAAACAAGTTTAGGTAGTCTTGGTCAGACACTTACCAGGGCAAATTCTATAGGGCAATACACATGCTACCTATCACCATTAGCTTTAGGGTCATGATCTTAGCGCAACGTAAATACCTTTTCTATGTGAAGTTGTATCTGTTATAACTGTCACCTATGTGCTGAAATCTTGTGGTCCACTATACACTCATTTGAATATAAACCTATGAATTCACTCAACAATTTTGTTGACGTTTTAAGCATGTTTTTCTCAGGTGCTTAGCTAGTATTGTCATGACGTATCTCTTAAAGTCTTTGTGCTATGTGACATCAACTAAATTTCAAGACTATTATATTATTGCTCGTTGTCTTTTATTCCGAACTTAAATACTGCTTCCGCCTACTTTAATTAAAATGCTTCCGCATTGTATTAAATAGAAATGGTTTTAGTAAAACTTTGTTATTTTTAACTTATGTGTTAGTGCAAATATTATGATATTTAATATATACGATCTCTTTATGTTTTGGTGATGATAAACATGTAACTTGTAATACATAACGTAAAGTACGCAAGTTACTCGTAATCACAAATCATCAATGCATACATGCATCAACAACACTCGATGTCTCAAGTCTGCATCCACACTAACATTTTTTTGCACCTGACGTAAATCACATAAGGTATGTACAAACAAATTAAACTTGTAGGATGATCAAAGAAAAATATTCTTTTCTTAACCATTACATTTCTACAAAAGTATTTTTCACAAAAATAAATAAACACAAAATACTTTTTAATAAAAGAAATGTTTTATTTAAATATAAAATTTGAAATATGATTTTCCCCCCAAAATGGAAGCTTCTATACCAGATACAACCTTCCCCACAAAAAGACAAAAAGTGGAGCGTAGTCTAGTGATGGCACCCTTATAGGGTCGGCGACCCCCTAATATATATGGGGCCGCCTGGACCGCTGTTGCCAGACTGTCAGCTTTCAGCTCCTATAAATAGTGGGTCATCTCCAACTGATTTTACAACCCTTTTGCATGATTTTTGTTTGATTCTTTCTCTCTCTAGATCTCACTAAATCTCTCTAAACTTTTGATCATTTAACTTGTTTAATCTTGTTTAAATGTGATCCAATCTTCTATCCTTTCCTCTTTTCCTCAAGTGCAAGAGAAGAACTTCGGTCATCTTCAAGATCCGAAGTTATGTAGTCTAGTTAGTCCATTTGTAACATTTGTTGTAACACCCCCAAATTGGGTCGCAGCGGAATAAGGGTCCGGGGCGTGTTACTTCTCAGATCAATAACACAAGATAATATAAGAACGACCAAAAAGTCGTTTAAAACTGATACATTAGATTTAATAAAGTATGTGTTACTTGTTATTATTACAAAGATTTCCAGCCCATAACAGATATACAAAATGTAATGCGACTAAATCTTTAATGCATGACTTCAAAATATAACCACCAATGTATCCTTCGCACCTCGTGCTTAATGATCTCCTGAAAAACATTGCATTTAAAACGTCAACATAAAGTTGGTGAATTTCATAGGTTTATGTATATGCAGGACCGCAAGACTTTCCCCGTGATAAAGCAACAGATGCAGACATCACAAAATGTAATTACGTTTTCCTAAGCTCATGACATCAAAGCTCGACATAAATGAATACAATATATAAATATTGCCTACATTACCCGTGATGATGTTCAACCCGTAACATCCAAAATCCACATGAATATTACGTTCGTTTCCAGTGATAGCTACTCACCTAAACGGGGAGGTCAATCCCTGATAGATCTATCTATAATCATTCGCGCTCACATTCCAGTAATTGACAGTTCATGATTCATGGGCATAGTGGGTTATCGCTACTTAAGCAAAACGTAATCATGATAAAATGTACACTTGCGTCCAATTTGTAAAACATGCATATGTTTCTCACCCCAAAAACTTGTAACCAATAATTGTAAAACAGGGGGCTATGAACTCACCTTGAGTGAGAAAATGATAATAAAAAATATCCCAAATAAAAACGCCGTCACGACTAACCGCCGAATGCAACCTAGATTAATATAGGTCGAATCAGTATCAAGTACGTTGTCTAACAACAACCAATATAAACCTATATAGTCTTATCATCGAGTATCGTTCGGGCTATCAAAATTAAGAGGTCCATGACATAGTAAGAGGAGTTAGATACTTTAAATCGTAAATTCCAACAACTCGTCAATAAACCATCCAAGAGGCCTCATATGATGGAAATCCCTAGTAATAAGCACATTGCTAACTATAACATATATATTTCATTTATCTATATCACCATCTAATCGTTTAGGAAAAATCATATTTATAAAGTAAAAACATTTATAATTACGCCTTTAATAAAAATGACATAACTTTGTCGTTTTAAGTCCGTTTCTCGCGTTTCTTACGCCCACGCTTTCGTATTAAGACGAGTGATCATAATATTGCATTTTTTAAGTTTTCCGAGATTCTATTGTGAATAGTGTTTTACTGTTCATTACAGCTTATAACTTATTAACGCAAAACCGTAAATGTCTATCTTAATCTATAGCTCGTTTTTAGCGATTCTTCAACACGTTCTCATATAGTAAAGTTTTATCATAATATTGATGTTACAAAGTATAGATTTACTGCCATGAATAGTAATTTTCATAAAATTTGGTTTACTAAAGTAATTTAGCCGTCCGTAAACTCGTAACTAGTGTATCTTCTTCGTTATAAATCCAATTTTCGAGTTTCTTATCATTTTGGAATCCTTATGAGATGTACTATATTTATAAAACCTAATATGGCTACTTCCAAATTCGAACCAAAACAGAAAGTTTGAAGTTTTGTGATTACGGCATGTTTTAAGCTTGATTTTTGTACCATTAAGCTTCAACACCTTGTACAAACTACTTTTTACAACACATTATATTCCAATGACATACATATATTAGTCCATAAGAGTCATGTTTTTGTCCCAGAGTGTCCATGAAGTACAAGATTAACATGTATAATTACACCATTTTCACTTTAACTTATACTTAACATTAAACCCTAATTGTTCATTTACAGGTTAATACTTAACCAACAATGTATAAAACACTAATACATTCCTGTAACATCATAATTGCATCCATATAACATGTAAATAAGTTCACAAAACATTGATCATAAGTAAAAATTCATTTTACATATTCAAAAGTATCCTAAATGGTGATTTAGCTAAATAGAGCATATGAACACATAAAATCTAGTTATGAAATGATTAACTTTTAAATAACCTTGTGTGGATGAGTAGAGAAAAGAATAACAATCATACCCTTATGATGAACAACCTTGGCTTGAAAATATAAGGTGAAAATCCTAATTTCAACCAAAACCCTAATCTTGTAATATCTTGTTAAAACCTCTTCAAAGCTTAACCAACCCTTCAATTCTTCTTAGAATACCTTAAATATGATGTGTGTATGCTTGTATAATGATAGAAAATCAAACTATGGATTTGGTTTGTTTAGGTTTTTGAGCCGTGGGCTTTGTAAGAGAGAAAGGGAGGTTTTGATTTTATTTACACCTTGGAAATAAGAGAAGTGTGTGTTACTTGCTAGCTAATGCCTCATATACTAAGTCAAGGCTTCAAGGAAGGTTCCTAGGGCAATTGGTCAAGTGCTTACAAAGGTGTAAGACTTGGTTCCCTAGGAAAATATCTATCCTTGATATTTAGGGCAAGTAGTTATCAAATTGATATTTGCTTGGTCCTATCACTACAAATCCGGCCACATACACATATATAAGATGATATTTTGATTATTTTGAGTATTGGGTATAATCGTGGGTATTCTTTTAAGCGTAGTTAGGTTTTAGTGCTTCCGGGAATGCCGAAACGCATTTTATCGTGAAACGTAAACATTTTACGTAACCAATAAAAGTAAGATGAATAAAGTTGATAATTATCCTCATAATAATCATTTAACACTTGCTTGATGTAAACGTTTAATCGTTTAATGCCCGTTTACATTGAACGATAATTTTTAGCTTACGCGATTTAACTTAACGTTTACGGTTTAAGAGCAAACGCGTACAATACTAAAAATATCTTGTGAATTACATAACATTGTACAATGACCTAAAATACGAGGTGTTATAATAACCCACTTAATTTCCTCAACACTCATCCCTTGATTAACAGTTGTCACCATTTCTTGAAGATCACAGGGAATAAAATGTATATGAAGTTTCATCCAAGGACAAATCATGACACTTCATGATTACAACATATATGTAAGGCGATTTAGTGAGACCACGTGTCATGCGAGCGATATAGATAACAGCAACCATGGCTTAAATTAATCCTATCATACAATTGCTAATCATACCAACTTTCTAGGTTAATAATTAATACATCGTTTTAACCGGAGTAAAAAGAGTACAGCTTTTCATTAACGACTTAATAATGAGTATTACTAAAGTTAGTGGGATATAATACAAAACAAGCCTTCACTGTCAAATCTATTTATTATATGGGCCTGGGTGCCTTCTTAAGATCTAGATGCTAGGATCTTATGTTTATCTTTAAGTGACTTTTATATTCTATGGTGGTCGGTGGTAATAATGATGGAGGTGTAGTAGTGCTAGCATGCAAACTCGGTAATGCATGCCTCAGAGATGGTGATCAGTGGAGTATGGTGTTTAATTGACAATCCGCACTGTTTGGGATTTAGTCTTAGAAAATAAGTTGATATGGCGTGGAGATGTGGGTGGTGTGAAGCAGACACTCATCGTGTACTCAATGTCTTGTTCCCATTAGCTTGAGGGCCCATTATGTCCATGATCATGAACTGTTAATTGCATAGATGTGATTGGGAATTACATTGTGCGGGCGCGAATGTTATGGATAGATCTATTAGGGATTGACAATCCCCGTTCGGGTGACTAGCTATCACTGGGAACGAACGCATACCATGTCGAATTTGGGATGTTGCAGGGTTAGCACATCATTCACGGACACTTGTTGGCAAATTTATATTTGCATTCATACATGTCTAGCTTCGGTGTCATGAGCTTAGGAAACGTAATTACTTTTTATGATGTTTGCATTTGTTGCTTAATCATACACTTGGAAATCTTGCGGTCCTACCATTGATTTACATAAACCTATGAATTCACCAACTTTATGTTGACGTTTTAAGCATGTTTTTCAGGTCAATAAGGCACGAGGTGCGATGATACATTGGGAGTCAATAATTGAAGAGTCAACACTTAAGATTTGGGGTCTTATTACACTTTGGGGACAATTGTTATAAACCGAAATCTTTATCTATTTTGTTGAACCATTTGAAGCCATGAGCTTATGTAACAAACAAGTATTTTGTTAATCCAATGTATCTTTTTCAAACGACACGTTTAGTAGTCGTTCTCTGATCTTGTGCTATTGACCCAATAATGTAACGCCTTCGGATATTCAACATTCCGCTGCATACTCAGATTTGAGGGTGTTACAGATTGGTATCAGAGCCAAGGTTATAGAGAACCAGGTCAAAAGTTTTTGTCTGGACTATAACCATTTTCAAAACTGTTTTCACAAATGGGATTTGTGAGGGACATACATGCATTACTTGTTTAGCGCATATATGCTTACATGACATGCATTGCCTTAGCATTAGTAGGGTACTAAGTGCTTACCTAATTGATATACGTGTATATAAATGATATTACGTATATTACTATAAGGGCTTTACTAGTAAAACCTTACAGACATATCATATCGATTTTCTTATAAGAAATACTTATATAAGTTATTTTACTTTTTGCAGTAACCATGTCTTCTGCGACGTCTGATGTTACCTACACTTCCGTCTACACCGACTCTGAGCCCGGCAGGGCTTTCTGGGGAGCCGATGATGAGGAAGTATCGGAGGGAGGCATACCACGGGTCATCGTACTAGGATACGACGGACTCCCGCTACAGCCAGTAGCCCCACCGTCACCAGATTACATACCAGGCCCAGAGAACCCACAGACACCGCCAGTTCCTCAGGACGAGGATGAGCATGAGTTTCTGGCTGAGAAGCAGCCATTACCCGAACGTGTTACTGAGTCGGATCCCGATGAGGATCCAGAGGAGTACAAGGATGATGAGACAGAGGATGGTCCAGTTGACTATCCTATACACGGGGGAGATGATGGATATGATGATGACGGCGATTCATCTAGGGATGACGCCGATGATGAGGATGATAAGGGTAAGGTTGAAAGACGCATAAGTGGATTTCTCATCGCACATGTATATATGTGAATTGTATAGGCATATTAAAAGTCATACAAACAACATATGTTTTCTTGTCGTAACGAGTGTTAGCGCAATCGTTGATCGAGTATTTAATACGTGTATTATTATATAGACGACATAATTAGAGGTCGTGAGCGCGAGACTGTTCCCCCCCGTGCAAGTATTCGTTGTGATTTTATTGGGATTTGATTGATCGTGGTCTTTGATCGTGGTGAGTTCATAGCCAGTTTTACAATTATTGAGATTTTACAAGTTTTCTGGGGTGGAGAAACAAGCTATTGTTTTTACAAATTGACGCAAGTGTACATGATATCAAGATTCTACGTGTTTGCCTAAGGTTAGGCGATAACCCACTATGGCCATGTATCATTAAGCTGTGTCGATATCTTGGGTGTTAGAAGCGTGCGAGTGATGAATAGAAGATCTAATCTGATTTGGTGGAATTTCACCTCCCGATCGGGGGTGGACTAGCTATCACTGGAAACTAACGTATATCTGTTACGGATTTTGGATATTACGGGTAGAACATCATCCACGGGCAATGTAGGCAAGTATATTCGTAAATAGAGTGGATATTCAAATAGTAAAGTCGCGACTTCGGTGTCAGTGAGCTTACGAAAAACGCAATGTACATTTTGTGTGATGTTATGCCTTCTGTATGCAGTATCAGCGGAAAGGTCTTGCGGTGCCTGGATAATACAATTATATAGAAGGAACCTCGTAGTGATGATCTCACCAACTTTATGTTGGACCGTTTAACATGTTTTTTCTCAGGTGAATTTAGATGCTTGGATTTTTGATGTCAACTTTGGAGTATCTTTAGACACAAGTCTTTGATGCGATAGTATGGCAGATTGGATTGGGACAACTTAATATTTTGATGTATCAGAAAAATCAAGCGAAGATTGTATTTACAACACACACTTTTAGAGGATGCGTTCTCTTGTATCGTAGCGTTGTGTAGTTATGACGAGAGCACCCCAAAGTGGTATTCCGCTGCGTTGTGGATATTGTTAGGGGTGTTTACAGATTGGTGATCAGAGCACTGGATTATAGAAGAACGGAGATGTGCAGTATTTACAGACCCTAGACTATAACCGTGATTTCGACAAACATTGCATCAACATCAAACATTTCAAAGTGCATACACGCACGTTTCTTATATGTGCTTAGCATTACGTGGATGCATTAAGGTGCTTACGTGACAATACATATATGTAATATATGCTGCTTACATGCGAAATTCGAGATACGGCCCGTTATGATGTATATCGTCGGAGTTATTTATATAAATACCTGCATCACATCAAACATTTTCAAAGTGCATACACACTACTTGCTTATGTGCTTACATTACGTGCTGCATTAAGTGCTTACGTGTCATACATATATGTAATATATATGCTTGCATTCTTTTTGCGTATATCGTACGCTTATTTATATAAGAGTTATTATATAAATACCAGTTTATTTCTTAAGACATTGTGAGTTGCACAATGGTCCCAGTTTATTTCTTAAGACATTGTGAGTTGCACAATGGTCCCAGTTTATTTCTTAAGACATTGTGAGTTGCACAATGGTCTTAGTTTATTTCTTAAGACATTGTGAGTTGCATAATGGTCTCAATTTATTTTTAAGACATTGTGGGTTGCACAATGGTCTCATTCTACTCGTTAGACATTGTGAGTTGCACAATGGTCTCACTTCGTTCTCAGACATTATAAGTTAAACAATGGTCTCTAAGAATATTATTTTCTTCATAACTTTATATAATATCGTATTACACGGAGGCCGTTATAATTCTGTTTACATGGGATTATGTATGAATCTAAATGTTACAAGTCTTGTATAGGCGGGACTTGTAATAGGAGGATTGATATGGTAATCGCTATGTTGACTCGTTCATAGAGACCTTTACCTTGTTTACTCTAACCGAGTACTCATTAATTATCTTGAACTCTATGTTGATCTCGCCTGGCAGTTTTTACTCCCAGCTTCCAAAGACGAGTTTTAAATCACTCGTCCCATACTCAGTAGAACACATGCATCGTCATGTCAACCACCTTGAAGGTTATGAGAGTACGCGTATTGCACCGGGAATTATTAAGTAGGATGATTTATAATTTATTTATTTGAAAGGATTGGGACGCCTCTTCAGTTAAATAAATAAATTATAAATCACCGAACCATAAGTTTATCATTTCTTACTTACATAAATTTGGACGCTTCTTATGGTAAATAAGAAATTAAAAATGATAGGCTTAAATGTATCCGATAATGACACGAGTAAGTAACTGAAATCGATAATCATCAGAATCCGTTAAAAGGGTCTAGAGACACAATCGTGTCTTACTACTCAGCAAAATCGACTGAGTACCATAATCCGCCGTCTATCGCATAAGCTCTTCCGCGAGCTCCTCCCATTTGTTAAACTTTATTCTGGGAATATTGTTTCTCGAAATGTCCTCATTCTCGGCATCCCATCACCATTTGTTATAGTATTGACGTTATGGTCGCTGCTGTTGGGTCCTGGAGCGGTCCCGACTGATACAACTTTATCCAATAGGTTATGCAACTCCCCTTAAACGAGATAAACACCTATCGACAAAACAGATAGTTGGACTATTCATTTCGGGCCACTAGTAGGAAGACTTAGGTCGCGATACATCCTAGTACTGCCAAGTAAGTTGGGTACTTACATACATAAGCCACGTTGATGTGAATCATCGAGCATTACAGATAGTAGAAACGAGACTCCGTCCTCGGACATTTAGAAACTTATACAAACATACTCACGCGACTACACCTTCTTCTTGAGGTTTTCACTATAATGAGACTTTCCCTATAACACGGTTAGATCAGTCATAAGATCTGTAATGATATATTTTGAGATACCCATTTTGATGGATTAAATATCCTGGACAAACCTAGCCAAATTTTTGGTAGATTGAGAAGTGTAGAAACACCGAATTTTGCTGAATAAAGTTATCAGCATCATGTTCAAATGGCTTAGTAAATCTTAAGTCTTGTTCCTAGTCACACTAAGCGGATAACACGAATTTAATCTCGGGACGAGATTTCTTTAAGGGGTAGGTAATGTAACATCCGAGAATTTTTGAAATTTTAAATGACGATTTCAATCTTTGACTTTTAGGGTCTGGCTTGACTTATAAGAACGATCATCTAAAGCACGTATTCACGACTCGGACTCTAAAGCAATTTGATGTGAAATGATATTCCTGACAACTCTTCAGTTTTGACCGAGACCTGGAAACAGTCAGAAGGTGACTGAAATGCCCTCGCTAAAATTTTGAACACAACGCGTACCGACCCAAAATAATTAAATTGGTATTTAATTATCATAGGTTATTAAATAAAAATATTTAATAAATTAATTATTTTATTAATCGAAAATTTTAATGAAAAGCGTTATGATAACGCAAATGCTCGAGCTTAAATCCATTCTATTGCGGACAAGACGTAACCGGTTCACAAAACGAATAACAGATATTTTATTTAATGTTATAAAATATTTCTGAAATATTATCAAATAAATACTCATTTTTATCAGAAAAATGATTTGAAAAACAATGGCGCGAGTTTCGCGACTCGAATCATCCGTTAAGTCGTCCAAACAAGTCCCGAACCACTTTTATCAAAACTATATAAAGAAAGTTACAAAATGAACCCTCAACTATATTAAACTTATCACTTTATATTAAAGTTTTAATATAAATATAAAATTTTATATTAAAAATTTTTATAAAACATTTCATCTCAAAATTATACACACACACTTATCATCTTCATCCTCTCTCCCTCCATTATTTCCGGCGAGCTCCTGCCGCCGCCGGCCACCACCTCCGGCCGTCGAAAAACTTTTTCGGCGGATTTTTCCGGCGAACTCCAAAGATACTCCTCATCAATGGATCTATCCGATCCCCCATGTCACTCTCTTTCACTCGCGGTTTTTCCCTCCCCCTCCTCTCCGGCTGTTGTTCCACCGCAGCCAACACCACCATCACCGCCACCTCACCGTCGCCATCATCATCATAACCAACACCACCATTCTACCACCCACGCCACCACCACAGCCGCCACTAGAGGGTGCGTGTGGTGGTTATAGTTAGCACCAAGGGTGCGTTTCTTGGCTGGTAACACTCGAAAAGAAAGAGGCGTGTTCGTTGGTTGTTGTTGTCACCGAGACTACCACCATAAGGTTGTGGTTCGGTCAGGTCTGCTGCCGCCACAGCCGCACCATGGCAGTGCCGGCTCGTGGTGGTTTTGTTATTCACGAATGGGTGCATTTGGTTTATTGTTGTCATAGATTTAGGGTGCGTTTGGCACACAAAGGGGGTGTTCGTGTGGGGTTTATAGCAGCCATGGGGTGTCGGGTCAAACCACCAGATAGGGTGCGATGGGTTTATTAACAGCCGGGGTGTTTGTTTTGACGGTGGCAGCCACCACACGGGGTTGCTGTGGGTGGCAGCCACCGCCCTAAGGGGTGTTTGTTGGCTGGGTTTTCACCAAAAAGGGGTGTATATGGTTTATAGCAAAAGGGGGTGTTTGGTTTCGGGGTTGACAGCCATTAGGGGCGTTTGGTTGGGACAACCGTTAGGGTGCGTTTGGTTTTCAAACAGCCGGGGGGGTATTTGGGTTCATAAAAGGGTGCGTTTGGTTTACCAACGCAGCGGGTGCGTTTGGTTTACCAACGCAGCGGGTCCGTTTGGTTAATAAGCAAATAGGGTGCGTTTGGGTTAACATAAAGCAACATAGGGGTGCGTTTGGTTTGGACAGAAATGTTATAGGGGTGCGTTTGGCTTATCAGCCACCACCAAGGGGTGTGTTTGGGATAGCAGGGGTGTTTGGTTCGCGGGTCAGAACCACAACGGGTGTGTTTGGGTGAGTTTAGTTTTGCACCACAAAAATATATTAATTGTTTCATATATTATCAATTGGTTATATGTGATGAAATCTAATGAGACTTGCGACGTCTAAGTATAATATGTATTAATATTAAAACGGGAATTGATATTAATCTATAAGCCATAAGAGACACATTTTAGATAAGTTTTGAGTTAAAAATGGACTTTGGCGCGTTTTTGTAACGAATAATTAAGAGCAAAAAATGTAACATGAGATTCGGGATTCGAGATTTGGAAAAGATAGATTTTGGTTTACAAAATATAACAAATTATATTTTGACGGACGTTTTGATATAAAACGGGGACCATTTTAACTCTCAATAACAAGAAACTGAATCGAAATCCGGATTAACACACTTTAATAAGAAATAATTATTTTAAAATATATTAAATTCTGACATATCTATAATTAAATGATTTGAGCACTTATAGTCCGTTTTCAAGCCTTCCGTCCCCCCCCCCGAAACACGAAAGTTGTTCGTAATGACATTTTACTTTGCCGCGAGGATTGTCAGTTTTAAAACTTGAGATAAGCGACAAAACTAAAGTCCAACGTAAAAAGTTACGGGATATTTTAATTAATATTAATACATTATGAGTACGATTTTGAATGATAAAATAAAGTCGGTTAATATATTATTTCAATTAATAGTTTTAAGATCATTGTTTGGTTCTAAAAACGGAAGGTCTAAAAATAGTAACTTTCTTTAAATATTAGAGATAAGTTATATTGGACGGAAAATAGTATATATACATAAAATATACTAAGGGTTAAGGTTTAAAGACGCGCAAGTGGATTTCTCATCACATGTATATATGTATGTATACATATAAAAATATGTATGATTTCGTGGTAACGATGTACGCATCGTTGGTCATATTTATTACGTGTTATAATCAAACGACATAATTATAGGTCGTGGTCGAGATCGTTGCAGATTCAGTTGTGATTTAATTGGATTAATTGATCGGTTCGTTTAATCAATGTGAGTTCATAGCCTCGCTTTTCAATCTTTTGAATGTTTTATAACCCGCGAGGGGGATACATGCTTGTCTACAAATTCTTATACTTACTCGGTTATCTTATAACAATGTGATTGTTTTAAGGGATTTTGTGAGTTTATAGCTCCCCTGTTTTTACTCGTTTTACATATATTTGGGGTGAGAACATGCTTGTTTGCAAATGCATTTACATGATTGATTACAAATTGGTTTACATACTTATTTGCATAGCTCGCTATGGGATACATTATTTGACTTCATTTTTGGTCACAAATGCATACTTTACATTTGAAATGATTACGGATTAGCTTAGGCTGATTGAACTGATAACAACAAAATTACTGCCCGGGTGTTCTTGGAGGGGACACCGGTAACGGGAGTACATATTTTTACATTACTGCCCGGGTGTTCTTGGAGGGGACACCGGTAACGGGAGTATATATACATTATTTGTATCACTGCCCGAATTGGGTACATACAAGTCTACGTCACAGCGTCATGAACTGTAAATCACTTGGAGGGTGAGCGCGAATGTTATGAAATAGATCTATTCGGGTGTGGATCCCTGTTCGGGTGATTAAGCTATCGCCGGTAACGAACATTATAGCGTGATGTCCACGCGAATGATATAAAATAGATCTATTCGGGATTGACAACCCCCGTTCGGGTGACTAGCTATCACTGGGAACGAACGTTATAACATGTCGGATTATAACGTTGGGACTATAGGGCCCCCCGACAAATACATACTTGATACATTTTTGGTGACATTAAATTTGTCATGCATTATTTATAAAAATCTTTGGGATAAGATTGGTACTTTTTGGTGACATTAAATTAACCATGCATTCTTTATAAAATCTTTGGGATAATATTGGTACTTTTGGTGACATAAAATGGGTCGTGCATATTTTATAAACATTTTACATGGTACTGTGATGACACAGTGGATAAATATATTTGTTGAAACTTACATTCATACTTAAACTAATCTATGGACTCACCAACTTTAATGTTGACCGTTTTAAGCATGTTTTTCTCAGGTAAATTAGATGCTCGGATTTCTTGAAGTGCATTGGAGTTTTTACATTCAAGTTTTTCATGGTGATGCAATTATGGGACAAACTATTATTTTGATTTCAGAAAATCAACGAGATTGTTTTACAAACGACACATTTAGAGGTCGTTCTCTTGTATCTAGCGCTGTGTATTATGAAGTAGCACCCCATGTAGTATTCCGCTGCATTGTCATATTTTTGGGGGTGTTACAGTACTAAGTTGAGCTAGCAGTATAAACTTTATAGAAGACCTTAATTCCCAACAAGCCATGAGCTTTTGTGTGTAGGGAGAGAGTTCTTGTGAATTTTTCTAGTTAATGGGAGAGTATATGAGTTAAGTGATCATAGGACCTTCCTTATATAGTAACTAGCACATGTATTATCCTTAAACTAACCAAGGTTAGGAAGTATGGTTAATGGTACACATTGTAAGAAAATGTAAGGTGCTCTCCTTGTTAGGTTTATGTAAAAGTGTCGATTATGTGGTTTTATTATATTTTGTTATTAGACTTTATTTTGTTTAGTTTAATATAGCTTGTAATAAGGTTTAATATGCTTTATGTAAGAAATAACATAATAACCAAAGTCTAGGGACTAGTATTGACAAGTTAGGAAAATAAGGAAGGGAAGCCTCCCTCCCATTGCCTATAAATAGCCCTCTAATCTTCATTAGAGGGTGATGCCCTTGTAATTAACTCTCATTTTCCCTCCATAATAAGATTTGAATTTTCCTTTTACTTGCCCTCATTCTCTCTAATCTTACATGTTGATATGATTGATTCAAGATTCATGTGACCTAACACTCCTCCTATCCATGCATAATGGATGAATGGGGTGGGGTTTAAGGTACTAAGATTAGACAATTTCTAGTAACATGTGTTTAGGGTACAACTTGTGTAAGTATAACTAAAAAGGTGGGACTTAGTAGGGATTTTATGATTTATTTCTTGTGTTTACACCTTGTATCCTGCCATAGGTGGTTTATGAGTAAGAAATGAGTTGAATTTTATGTATTGGGTGTAAAAGTGGGTATTTGTTTGACCATAGATGGGTATTGGTGCTTCCGGGTATGCCTAAACGTAATTTATTGCGAAACGTAGACGCTTTACGTAACCAATAAAAATAAAATATGAAAAGTTACAAATTATACTCATAATAATTATATAACACTAGCTTGAGGTAAACTTTTACTTGTTTGATGTCCGCTTACGTTGAATGTTAATTTTTAGTTTACGCGATTTAACTAAACGTTGAAAATTAAAAGTGAACGCATAAAAGTTTAAAATAAATAGTTGAGTGTTTATTAACATAACAAGACGTGAAAATGCAGATTGTTATAGTCTCCCCGTGTTAAAAGAATTTTGTCTTGAAATTAAGGTTGAGTTGCCTTCCGGAATGGTGTTGGTGAAGAGGTGTGGGTTTCAATTCCTTGTATATACTACTTAAGATTTTTCATCCTTGGTATTTTCCTCCTTAATTGTCTCAACTTAAACGTTCAAGTTTCAAATTTATTATGGTGACTAAGGTTTGAATCCTAGTGGTCTTATCCGTTCCTTTCAGCTTAAAGCGTTAGTTATAACGTTTTCCTATCCAGGGTGATAACGGATTTCACAATCGTAATCACTAAGCAATTCTAACTAACAACGTTGTCTCGTGTTCAATTCCTTTTGATCCAGTACATGTTGTAGACTTTTATGGTCAGTGAACACGGTACACTTGGTTCCATACAGATAGTGCCTCCAAATCTTTATAGCGAACACTACTGCTCCTCACTCCATGTCATTAGTAGTGTAGTTCTTCTCGTGGATTTTTAGTTGCCGTGATGCATAAGCAATCACCTTTTCTCTTTGCATTAGCACAACGCCCAAACCTTTGATCGAAGCATCACAGTAAACAATAAAGTCTTCGCTTCCTTCAGGTAAATCTAAGATAGGTGCACTGCATAACTTCTCCTTCAACAGATGGAAAGTTGCTTTTTGTTTGTCACCCCACTCAAACTTGACCTTCCTTTGGGTTAGCTTGGTCATTGATCTGGCGATCTTCGAAAATCCTTTGATGAATCTTCGATAGTAACCGGCAAGACCTAAAAATTGACGGATCTCCGTTGGAGTCTTAGGAGATTGCCAATCTTTAATTGACTCAATCTTGGTGGGATCCACATGAATACCCTGACTGTCAATCACGTGTCCGAGGAACTGTACTTTTGGAATCCAAAATTCACACTTAGAAAAATTTGCATACAACTCCTCTTTCTTAAGCAATTCCAAGATTAACTTGAGATGTTCTTCATGCTCATGCTTGTTCTTTGAATAGATCAGAATATCGTCAATAAAGACAATCATGAATTTATCCAATTATGGTTTGCACACCCGATTCATGAGGTCTATAAATACAGTCGTTGCGTTAGTCGAACCTAACATCATAACTTGAAATTCATAATGTCCATATCGAGTTCTGAAAGCGGTCTTTGGGATGTCATCTTCACGAACCCCTTAGTTAATGATAACCCGTCCTCAGGTCGACCTTTGAGTAGACACTCGATCCTTGAAGTTGATCGAACAAATCATCACTTCTTAGAAGCAGATAATGGTTCTTCACCTTGAGCTTATTTAATTCTCGGTAATCAATGCACATCCGGAATGATCCATCCTTTTTCTTGACAAATAAGACCGAAGCCCCCAGGGTGAGGAACTGAGTCTTATGAAGCCTTTGTCAGAAAGTTCTTTTAGTAGGTCCAACAATTCTTTATCTCTGATGGTGCTAATCGATAAGGAGCTCGTGCTACAGGTGTGGCACCAAGTATCAAATCGATTCGGAATTCCACTTATCAGGCTGATGGAATACCCGGCAAGTCCTTGGGAAATACTTTGGGAAAATCTTGAACAATTGGTACGTCTTCAAGTCGCTTTCCCTCTGACTTGTCTTCAGCCTCCTTTGTGGTAACACGTAAGAAAAAGACATGGCATCCTTTTAGCAAGTACTTTTGGGTTTCGGTATG
>BQNB010051210.1:26976-41114 GCA_026074375.1 Tanacetum coccineum
CCATTTTATAATTTTGTGTCTTATACTTTGCAAACCATCATTTATAACACACAGAAACGAGTCAGGGACCAATGGTGCAAGCGCTAAAGGACAAAACATAGCAACAGTAAAACACCAATTAGAAAAAACCAAAAAATCAAAATAAAAATAGTAAGGGACCAACAGTGAAATAATGACGAAAATTAAAATTTGAAATTACTAAATTTCCCATCGTTGAAAAGTTAAAATAACACCCGTTATGTATAACAGGGCTCGAGGGACCAAACGGGTAACAATAGTGACAAAAAAGGACTAACGACATCGACCCCCGTTATCTAAGGACTGAATTCGCAATAGGGTCTAACCATAGGGATGAACGGTGTAATTTACCCACATATATATACGTTTATAGAGTTCTACAAAAATCAACCTCCTTATGGAGGGACCTGAAGGCGCAATTCCTTCTTCAAGTCAATCACCTCAACGAAAACAGCCTTCTAAATACGCTTGAGGTGCTCCGTCGTCTTACATGCCACCAAATTTATTGGCAAACGTTTAAGCTCTTCTATTATCGTATGCTTATAATTTACACTTGCAAGCAACTACCTCTGCCTCGTTAAATTGGAAAGTTAATTTGCTTGCTGAGCTTCATTAATGAGATTCTGGAAAGATATATAATTAACCAAAAGTTAATGTTAAGCATACTTTGAATGTGGTTCACACTATTTCAGAAAGTGAGCGAGGACCAAATAGCATAAATTCTTTGCATTGTAGGAAACTTCATTATCAGTTGCCTACTAAATTTTAATGGTAGTTTCATAAAATGAATGTGTCTGCTCATCCATTTAACAATAACAATTTTAGTACTACAATTTTGTTTTGAAACATTACACTGCCTATATTATCCATTTTAATCATGCCATTTTTTGCCATTGACCGTTATAAACTAATTCAAACACTTATGCTTATTAGCTTATTTAACAAAAGCTCATCCAAACAGTTAACATAGGCTTATGAGCTTATGATTAATAAGCCATAAGCTGCTAATGAAAAATAAGCCTAAGCCCAAATCATAAGCTTAGCCAAACACCACCCCGTAACATATGATATTAATAGAGCACATGAGTTACCTCTAAGTTTCTCTGCTGAATTTCGGTTAAAGCCCCATTCACATATACAGCATCTACTCCACCCTGTGAACCAAAAATTCATTTATCAGATCAAAACCAATAAATGCTACAACACTTCCCATAATTAAACCAAACATCATTTTTCCACATTCAAGATCTTCAACCAAAATAAAAAAAAGACCCAAAATTTTCATTTTCTGTCATAAACCCATAAGACAATCTTGCAAATCTTGATATGGGTTGTTACTTAATATTTCGTTGAAGCGAATCAAGGTTGCTTGTAAGTTCATTTTATCCAGCCGTATTAGAACATGAAACATACATAAATATACGTGTACACTTTATATTTTTCGATCACTTTTATGTGTTTGGCAATATATAATAGTTGCATTTTTCTATCTTTATACACACCCTATATTTTTCTATCTAGAGGACAATAGGCCAAGTATTCCTTTAATAATCCATCCGATGTATGTGTAAGAATTAGATGTTTACCTGAACAGAGGTTGGAATTGGTAAACATGTCAAAATTGCCTATTAAATATTATATTATTGCTTAATCTATATCATACTTTTAATGGTCAAACCACAACGTAATGGTCGAACAGACCCTATGAACACAATTCTACACTCAATTTATTTTTTATGCATTTTGAATAGAGGTCGTTTAATACTATTGTATGCAGAAAATCAGGTTAGAGGTTGCAAGGACAAAAGGTTACAAAGGGCTGTTGGACAGCAAAAGAGTGAAGAAAAAAACTTACAAAATCCAATTTAGGGGTTGTTTAGACAGGACCTTTTGACGGGCAGCTTGGACAATAATTCTGAAATGCCACTTTTTTCCTTTCATTGCAATTCGTAAATTAGAATTGTTCGGAAACACAAATAACCTCAAAATACCACTTTGACTAACATGCTTGTAACCTCTGAAATACCACTTTTTTTTCCCAGAAATGCTTATTTTTAAAAATGTTAGTGAACTGAATATCCTTCCTAGAATCATCCGAAAACACAAACACCCTCAAAAGCGGTTAAAAACTTATAAATGTCTACCTTTTCCGCCAATAAGGTAATGGTGATGAGGGTGTAAAGAGTAAGCTTTTAAGATTTTTTCTGAAGTCAATTAACACCATAATCAGGTTAAAAAAGTAACAATAGCATAAAGTAAAGCTTGAAAGAAGTAGTAAGATTACCTGCAGTTGAAACAGATTGTACGTTTTATTCCTATTTCAAAATCAATGCACCTGAGAAAAAAATAGATTGATGTCACACATTAAAGTAATGTTTTAGATAACCTATCTAATGATTTATCAGACAATGCAATAATAGCCTTAAGCTTAACACTTCTCTCTGAGTATAAACCAAAAAGAAGATAATTGGAGAGCATAAATAATATAGAAACGAATAGGAGAAGGGAAAAAACATAAACTTTTAGTTTTGTGTTTCTAATATTTCACCACCATACATTAGTCGTATACAATATGTGTACATGATTCATTACAAAGGATGTATGTAGAGGTGTCAAGATGGGCAATTCAGCCAGGTTGAGTAAGGGCTCAATTAGAATTGTCCAGTTACTCTAAAAAAAGCAGATATTCAGTTTCATTCAAGCATCTCAGGCATTCAATTCTAAGTTGTGGTATGACACCGTTTATAGGTGCTTATAAAATCAGTTTATACATGGCTTATGATTGGCAGCTTATATAACTTAAACACAACTTATGACCACAATGCAACTTAATTTTCTTTCATATTATTTTGCGGCTTATGAGCATATTTGACTCGACTTATATACCATAATCCTATTTTTAAAGCTTATTTCCCAGTTTATAAGATCGTTTCCAATTCCAAACACCCTTAATTTCATATAAAAACCTAAATTACAACAAAACTCTACATGATTTTAACCCATCATCCAGGCACTACAAACAGGTAAAATAGTCAAAGCAACATTCACCAACATAAAATTGCAAAACTTAATCTTTTTTTTCATCATGCAATTAGCCTTAATCTTAAACGGAGAAAATTAACAGAACCCAATTTGAGAAGCATACTCACATATTGCAATTAAAACTCTTTTTTTCTCATTGTTGACGCCTCTTGTGGAGTGACTAAAGAAAAAGACAATAACCAAAAGCTAAAATAACTCACCCCTGACACTATGAAGAAAATTAAAAGATCATAACTCAAATCTAGAGAGAGGATCAGTGGTGTGTGTTTTTTACCTCGATATCCTTAAATGCAACCTCAACCACCTGTAAATCAGTCATTAAAAATGGATTAACACACTATTGAATAACATAAATTATGAAACCCAAAACAAAATTAGCACAAAAAAACTCCTCGTGAATTCTTAATCCCCTATATTTTATTAGGCAAAAGTCAAAGCATGCGATCTCAATATTTTCTTTTGCAAAATCTTATTCTCTATCTTAAAACTGAAAGATATGGCATAAATCAATGAGATCTCTCATTGATTTTATTAGAACACCACTTTGGTTAGGCAGAAGAATAGGAGAGAGAGAGAGAGATAGAGAGAGAGAGAGAGAGAGAGAGAGAGAGAGAGAGAAATGGTGGAGATGAAACTGATATGTGTGTGTTTGGGTCATTTCTAATATGGTACATGCGTACTTCAAAGTGCTTATTTGATATGAACCAAATTTACTTTTAAAAAACAAAGATTGGCCCATTCACCCATATAGACATGTTCTGGAAAGAAATAAGCTGAGAAACACAAAACTTCCACCGAATCTACAAAATTTAGTACATTGAAAAAAATTCTTTAACTCCAAGCTTCGACACAAAGAAATGTTTATGATCTAAATAAAACACACCTATGAACGCTACTTGACACACCATCTTCAGTTGATGTACTTTTTTTCTCTTCTATATAAGCTTATTATATCATAATAAGCTTATATAAGTCCAAAAGTTTGAAAATAAGCCAAAAAGATTGAAAGTAAGCCATAAAAACCGTCTGAAACCAAACAAACCATAAGCTAAGCTAGTCCCTAAATAATTATTGCACAAACTGTGAAACTAAATAACATTTTTTATCCTCTTCCATATACATATTTGAGTTTAGTTCTGTCAATCAAAATTACCTTACTTCTGGTACGGTCTAACTTCTTCAAGTCTGCGTGTGCGCATGGTAGGAGTTATAAACTCGATGTAGTCAATTGTTCTATTTTTGTCCACATCAGCCTGAAACACAGAATAGCAGTATACTATGAACTGTAACCATAGTGAAAATAAAATAATTTATAGGAAGGTTTAAGTTACTTAACTTTTGTTCTATCCCATATCAACGACCAACATAAATAACACACCTAGTTAAGAACATATGTAATCAGTAGAAGATGGGGCTCAGATCTGCAAATATAGGAACGAAAATAAACACACGCCGTGGCTGCATCCACATCACTGGTGTGGTTGCCCCGCTAGGATACGTGCGTTTGTGAATTATTATCCGGACAAACATAAATGCAGAAAAATATCATCATCGTCCGTTACTATATAAAAGTAACAAACAGCGAGGACTAAGAGAGAACTTAAGAGTGTCATGAGCCTCAACCAACACCACCAAAACTATGAGCGGGCTTAAGTTACATACTAAAATAGTTCATGGCAATATTAAAAGCCACAATAGAATACCAAATTAGGCGACCGTAAACTAACAAATACGAAGATTAAACACTGAGGAGGCTCAGGCTTGCGAGTATAGAAATGGTACCAAAAACCCGACATGGCTGCAACCACGTGGCCACCCCGCCAAGATATAGGTTTCGACACACTACACTTACCAAAACAATAAAGGCATATAAATCTCATCATCGCCCACATTGTAATCCATGTAACACAACACTCATAACTGCTAGCATATACCCAGAAAAAACGTGGGCATGTGCGAGTATTGATACAACCCTAATTCTTTCCGCCTATGCATTCAACTTGACATAGTTTTACGCAAAGAAACTGCAACAATCAGAAAACAAAGCTTTAATGCACCATCCATAATTTACCCTGACAACTATTTTTAAGGTAAAAAAATCTAAAAGACGATAACCGATAAGCCATCAAACGCCCCCTTTATAATACACCTTAAAAAAGAATCACACCATCTATTATCACAGTAAGAAAGAACAAACCCAAAAAGTTATTCCTAACACAGAAACATAAAACCCTAACTAAAATATTCAATCATTCAAATTGAGACTAAAAAACTCTGGCGACAATTTTACATAAGCCGCATACAGAAGTTCCAAAATATATTCATTAAATCCTAAAATTAACAAACCCCTAATTTCAAAATTAAATCTTTTGAATATACCTTTCCATTAGAGGTTGTAACTCAACAATTCCATACACATTCGGAGATATAAGATTCCAACCCAAGCCCACAAACACCAACGTCACCAAACAACCACTAACACCACACACCATGAACGACGGCAATGAAGAGGTCGGAGGCATCGAAGAGAGTTATAGCTCTAGGTAATAGATAATATCTTTTCTTTTTGGTAGATGGACCAAATGTAGAGAGAGATAGAGTTTTTCTGTGTTTTTTTAGAGAGAGAGAGAGAGAGAGAGAGAGAGAGAGAGTGAGAGAGAGAGAGAGAGAGAGAGAGAGAGAGAGAGAGAGAGAGAGAGAGAGAGGACACGTGTGGAGTACTAAAAAAACCAAGTCAGATGGGTTAAGAATTAACCCAAAAAGATAAAGGGTACGGGTTTTAAAGGAGTAATTAAGATGGCACATTTTCCGATTCTTACCTATTAATATATAAAGGTATAATATATAAAACATTAATTTATGGAAAATATAATTAATGTTTAACCAATGTTTTGGAAACTGGGTGTCTAATCGACCTGGTCGAGTCACCGGGTAATCGGTTCAACCGGTTTGATCATCGGGTCAACTCGGTCTTCCACCAGGTCAAACCTGGTCGCAAATATAAAAAACCGGTTTATTTTGACTCGTTTTTTGATCGAAAACGGTTCTACCAGTTGAACCGAATGGGTAGGACCGGGTTTTAAAACATTATATTTAATCCCCAAATCTTCAAACTTTTATTATATTTTGTTTATAACTAATAAACTTTTTTATCACTGCAACTATCTGCCGTTATAAAATCCCGTTGCTATGCATGGGTAATCGTCTAGTCTCTTAACAAGCCATTTTCACAAACATTTTTCAATGCATAAAAGCTTTTCAAAAGATTTACGAACCTCTTGAACAAGTCTTTCATTTAATGAGAATGACTTGTATCATTTGTTATCAATCACTTAGCATTTACCAAGTTATTCTCTCTGAAAACTCATTTGTAAAGTTTTTGCCACAATGAGTCAAGTAATTCAACTGAGTCACATCACATTAAACTATTACTCCGTACTATAAAGGAGAATTTCATTAAAATCCTTACCAAAATTTAGTGACAAAATTTTGAGTAATAAATTGACGATATAGAATTGTCGCTATGTCTCGTCACTTGCATATATTTAATGACGAAGTAATAAATTTTGATTAATATGCATGTTACTGACGAAAGTATTTGTCACTGAGTCTAATATTAATGGTCCACGTCTAACTCATTGCTTGTTACGTTTCTTAGTCATGATATTTTCGTCACTCAAATTTAGATAGGCAGTCAAGAAAATTTTAAGACTTTATGTAAATTAATTATTAGCCTAAAAGTTTCTTTATAAATTTCTAATAGTTGCACAAATAGCATGAAATAGTTGTGGTAGAAAAAAAAATATGGTACATAGTCTGATAAGGTGTTGTCCTCTACTGAAATCATATAACTATAAATTAAACTAGCCTATAAACCCGTGATAAATCATGGGTTAAATTTTCATGACCTTGTTGACGACCCTCCAAATTTGGATCCAGTCTCTTGCTTGCTACAATGGAGATGCACAGAGTCTTCAATGAACTTACATGTGTAGAAAAATGAAGCATTTTTTGAACAATAATGCCTCCACCACACTATAACTTAGAGTTGTAAGTTCCGTTTACCACATTAAACAAGTCCCAATATGGCCAACATTCATTTTGACATCACTAAACATGTTAAGATTGCTCGATTACATATAAAAGAGGCTGCAGTGACCCATTTATATAGGAATACTCAATTCACGTTATGATCTTTTTTCTATATAAGTTCAAACATGTAAATTTTAGATAATATATATAACTTGGTTAAAAACTGCTCAAAAACCTTACTTGTATATTAAACAAAATTAAAAACGGGTCAAAAACCTTTACTTATAATGTGAAAGTATTTCTAATTGTAAGTAAAATGTTGTGACCGAAACTGGACTGATTGAGGTGGATTGAGATTGTAGCATAAGTTGAATGATACCTTCATTATTGATCGAGGTGGATTGACTTTACGATTAAGTTCATGAGATTAGAAAAGCATCCGCTATTATGTTTACATTTACAGCTATATCTATATATATAAACGGGCAAATGGTCTACAAATTCATCGAAGTTACCACGTTTTCTTTTTGTAGGCATTGAACTTTTAATTTTTCTTTTGTGTGCCATGAGATTGCTAATCTTTCTATTGTAGCCATGATTAGTAAAAAATCTGACGTGACATAGCTTACTATCAAAATGACCATTATCTGTGTTTCCCTTTAACCCTGTAACTTATTTTTTTTACAAAATCAAACCCTTTACCTCTTTATTTCCCGTTACATTCATTCATAACACATTAAATCTTTCACCTACCAAGATCGCTTGCCAAAGTAAAACCTAATTCACTCATAGTAAACCCTAATTCACCCATCAATTGAACATGGCGAAGGGGAAACGGTAATGTCCTTAGCTACATATATGTTAGATCATTTGCTTATGGGTTTGCTTATCTGCTTATGATGAGGTGTCATTTTATACACTTTTTCGGGGTCGTTTAACCCCTTAAATCATGCATTTATGCCCAAAATAGGACTTAATCGTTCCTTTTAAGGTATTTCTCATTTGGAAGGCATTTGGAAGAATTACATGTGACTTGGGCTCATTTAGAGAAGAAATGGAGAAGACTACATACCTACACCAACATTGATCTAGAATTTCTCTATAGTGGCTAGAGACGGCGTCACATATATAACGTGACGTCGTCACCACGAAGATCAAGACGGTGCCACAATATTCCATGACGACGTCAGAGCATACGACCCAACCCATTATCTAGAATATTCTCTTTCATGAAAGCGTCACGATTAAAACGCGACGCCATCACAACGTTTTTCCTATATATACAAACCCAAATTTAGGGTTTTGAGTGTGTAACTTTAGAATAAAAAGAGGGTACAAACCCTAGTTTGTTTAGCAGCTGTTAAGGACAAATTTAGGGCCTAAAAACCCTATTGTACTTCCTCTAACTCATGTTTTAATCAAGTAAGGTTTATTTAATCATTCAATATGTCTATGTGTTGTTTGATTCATCTATGTTCTTGCTTTATCTTTAACATGCTTGGCTAAACCTTTTATTGTGTTTATTTATGATTGTATGAAACCTAGAATGTAGATCCTTAGTGGTGTTTGCTTCTTTGATGGTATGTGCATGTTAGCTCTAGAAAACAGGCTTTTGTCTGTATCGTTTGTTTGATATGTCTAGGGAAAAAATGATTGTGTAGAAAGGATACCGTTGCAACAGTCTTCATACTACCTTGCCCAAAATATGGTTGAATCACTCTTATTTAGTTAAATAGCTAAAACTAACCAATCTCTCCAATATATGATTTACTTGCTTTCTATAAAACATAAAAATACAAAAATAATCTCCTCTCAACCCTTAGAATTATGTTAGACCATGATCATGCTTTCCCAACCTATTCCTCGAGTGAATAATAACAACCCCTAGAGTCTTGCCTATACTACTACTACAACGATTAGGTGCTCTGCCTAAGGAGTTGTAAAACTTCTTGTAGAAGTCCTACGATGACCGCATTAAGTTTTTGGTGCTGTTGCATGAGGAATAGTTAGGTTTTGATCATTATTCAGCTTAGTTCTACTTGCTTGAATCCTTTCAAGTAAGATTTAATTCTCACATATTAGCTTTCTTGTAGCCTATGTTTTCTTCGTGTTATCTATTTCGTAACCCATTCTCGTCAACCACCATGGGAGACGAGAATCCAATCCGTACTCTAGAAGATTACTCTAAACCTAGCCATGAAGGAAATAGGAATACCATCGAGCTCCCTAAAGGGAACAACGTGGTACCTCTTTGATCCAACACCATCCGGTTGGTGCAAAACGGATGCTCATTCCACAGACTTCGGTCTGAGGATCCAAACCAACACCTGAAGGATTTCCTTAAACTTGTGGACTCACTTGACCTTGATGGTGAAAATAAGGAAAGAACGCGTTTGCGTATATTTCAATTTTCCCTACGCGATCAAGCTAGCAATTGGCTTGAATGCCTTCCTGCACGATCCATCTCTACATGGAAGGATCTTACTACCCGATTTCTTGCTCAATTCTTTCCATCGAGAAGGGCTGCAAAACTCTGAAATGATATCCTGATGTTCTAACAACATCATGAAGAATCTCTATCCGAAGCCTGGACTCGTTTCAAGGACTTACTCCAAAAAGTCCCTCATCATGGCATTAACCTTTGGCTCTAAGTCTAAATTTTTTATGACCATGTCAATCCCGTCACAAGACGAACCATTGACCAATCGATGGGTGGTAAGCTTCATGACCTCAACGCTAAAGAATCCTTGGCATTATTAGAGGACCTCACCCTCTATGACAATGAAAGTTGGAATGACCCAAGGGATTTCCCTAAGCCAGTCAAGGCAATCACATTGCCTCAAGATGTCCCGAGTACATATGACCGCCGTCTAATCGAGCTCGAAAATCAAGTCCAACGCTTGATGGAAGCTCATCTTGCTCTGACACAACCTACCCAAGTTAATAAAATCACTACCCCATGTGAAATCTGCGGTGGTCCCCATGACATTCAATATTGCATAGAAAACCCCGAACAAGCCTTTGTTGAATACGCATCTTCGCATACCAATGAAGCGGGAGGTAAACGGTATACCTTTAAACCTGAGCAAAACAATCTTGGTGACACCTATAATCCATCATGGAGAATTTACCCAAACCTTAGCTGGAGATAACCTCAAAATTCCCAAAACAATTTTTCAAACCCACCTACTGGTTCCAATCTAATGGTTTAATCCCGAACTGTTCTTTTAACAACTGTCCTCAAAATTTTAACAATCAATCAAATATAGAAGGACTGGTTTTCGAATTCATGGCATCTCAAGATGCTAGATTGTCCAAGGTTGAAGCCGATTTCAAACGACAACAAGGTGAGATAACTAACAAAATAGATACAATGTTGAAGGAAATCATTTATCAAATAGCAGGCACACTACCTAGTAATACGGTTGAGAACCCAAAACTGGGTACTACCCTGGTTTTGTATGCTCGTTCTTAACCAACTATCGATCCCCAATGTTTCTCTCACCCTTTCAACTCAATCAATGCTATCAAGGCATATTTTAAGGAGGCAACCATTTCCCAAACCAGCCTGTGGCAACCCAAGATTGAAAACAAACCATCACAACTAGAAGAGCCCGAACCAACTCTTGAAGATGAATTCTAAGATTTGCATCTTAACCTACCGGTTCTTGAAGTCCTAGCTCACGCCCCAATCTATAACGCCATATTAGACAAATACATAGATAGCTTAGAACTAAGCAAAAATGGATTAGCATTTATCCAAGGAGAGATACATTCGAAAATAGAGGACCCCAGACTATTCACTCTACCTTGTAGACTAGGGGATTCAAAACCTTTCGACACCTTGGCCAATCTAGGATCATGCGTAAACATAATCCCACTTTACCTCTTCAAAAAGCTTAACATTGGACTATTAGAAGAGAGTGACCATATCTTTGGATTGGCTGATGGAACCAAATCCTACCCTGTTGGGATTGTGAAAGACGTAGAAGTCCACATAGGAAAACTAAAAGTATTAAATGACTTCTACGTAATTGATATGAAGAAAGACCCCGAGACTCCTTTGCTTGTAGGAAGAGGATTCCTAGCTACCGCTAACACAGTTATAGATTGTAGGATGGCTAAAATAGCAGTAGGAGAAGGAATCGATAGGTCAGTATACGGTGTAAAAGGAGTAGACTTAGGTGAGGAGGAAGGACCTTATTGGACCACACATAGAAAAAGGGAATCCTACAAACCACGACCTAGCTCGGACGTAGTAGGAGCACAAACCCCTTATTATGCTAGGAAGGACT
This sequence comes from Tanacetum coccineum, assembly GCA_026074375.1. Lineage (NCBI taxonomy): Eukaryota > Viridiplantae > Streptophyta > Magnoliopsida > Asterales > Asteraceae > Tanacetum > Tanacetum coccineum. The sequence continues at coordinate 38,364 of BQNB010051210.1, forward strand.
TCTTAGACTGCCATTTGCCCGGAGAATGGGAAATTTCTAGACATGTCGAGCTTAATCCTCTTAAGGATACCTTAGTATTTAGGAGAATGATAGAATTTCTATGAGCCATACCTATTAACCTTAAGTGTAACATGTGGGAATCAGAGAACATAATTAAAAAAACTAATTAACTGGGACAACCCACCCAAAAATGGAGATGGAGCATGGCATGCCAAGATTAGATTGCTTGACTCTGATGAAGAGGAATTTACCAAAACCCTTCAATCAATTCCCACTACTAGGAAGCTCTCTGAAAGAGAAAGTCCAAGAGAGATCATCGACTTGGACCACTTCTACGACACTTGACTAGTGACTTCGAGTCTAGCTACAAGACTCGTTAATAAAGAAAAGCGCTTCTTGGGAGGCAACCCAATTTACTTTTCCCTTAAATTAGGAGTGTCTTGTGTGTTTTAATTCTTCATAGTTTGTTTTATTATGTTTGAACTATCTTATAATTATGCTTTGTATTGTCTTTAACCTTGTCTTAATTTCAATCAAAGGTATTTTGCAAACAATAAGTGTAAGGGAATTTATCCGGCTTTTAAGCCAAATTCAAACATGTTAAATGAATTGTATAGATTAATTCGTGTTAGTTTCGAGTCATATGATTGAATTGTTAAATGTCAGGTTTTATGCAGCCATTTCTACAGGAATTAACTTATGAAATCAAGTGCAGGAAATTTTTCATCAAAAACAAAAATTTTGTTTTCACAGACTGTGGAGACGGCGTTACTATTAACACGCGATGCCGTCACCACGTCACCTGTGACGGGGTCACACAAACCCTGACAGCGTCAAACGCCCAGGTCAAGAAAACTTAAAGTTTTTAATTATTTTTGAAAATAAAACTTGCATAACATTTAATATATGTATTCTTCTGTTATAAACCTGCAAAAACCTAATGAGTTTAATAATTCTCTCATCCTATCTATACTGCTTTATCGAGTCGAACCCTAAATTCACATTATATATTGGTAAATCGCAAATTTTATGCTTGGTATAGTTGTCTTTATCTTTGATTACAGGTTATATTTGATCAGAAGAAGCTTGGAAGTTCTTAGGAAGTTTCATTAGATGATTCTTAGAGGATGATTTAACCAGTTATCGCATGTTTCTTCTCCATTATTGAGTAAACCAGGGGAGTACTAGTTTCTTCTTGTTTTATTGGGTGGGGGGGGGGCTTATAGGAGAGTTTTTTTTGCTTATCCATATAATCTATTTATTACCGGGTATCTGTAATAGAGAACAATGGGGACAATGCTCAACTTAAGTGTAAGGGGAAAATAAGCCATATGGAAACTAATCTTTAATAGCCACTTGCTTTGACCATAAAAATATATGAAAATAATGCGACTCGCGCGCGCGCCGAGCGTGCCAGCGCGCAAGGGTGATTTTTACCAAAATTAAAATTGTTTTTAACGACACAGACAACCACAGAGAGAGAGACTAAACCACCAACGGAAAAACCGAGTATATCACTAGCGTCCCATGATTAGAAATTTATTAAGACTAGCACAAAAACCCTCTAATTCACCCCCCAACAAAGTGAGGTTCACACTCATAGATTATAATACTTTATCTTGAATGATTAGGTTCGCTCCCTTAGATATTATACCTTTCTAGCTTGCACAGTTAAGGAGTGAGCCTCAGGTATGTCTATTCTAGTCGTCATGGATGAGTATGTGTGGTTTTCGTTGCCTTTTCTGGCACATTGTATACGGTTATGTTTAGGATTATGAGAGTGTAACCAGTAGACATATTAAAATTCAAACTTGTTTTTTGTGATTGCCAAACCCGAGACTGCATAGTAAGTATTCAGATTTGCTTGATAAGTAGGCATTAGGATTTAACCCATTTTGGTAAAACCTGTAATTGTATATGATTGTCACACAACTTGATCATCTAACTATCCACTCCCTCCCTGAGCCAATGCCCTACACCCTTGCCATGAACTCATTTTTAGTGCAGGATACCCCTAGTACAACCCTCTAAGCCTATCCTTTTTCACGGTTCTCATAATTTTCTAGTGGATTCCATATTATTAATGAAGAGCATTGTTACCCTTAAACCAATCGTTACACCCAAATCACCTTAGCCTACCTTTTATGTACTCATTTCTAGTACATTATTGTTTTAACCTAAGTTAATTGTTGAGTACATGGTTGCTAAGCCTTTATCCTTGTAAATACTGTTTTAGGACGATCGGGATTTATGGTAGTATTTATTTTATGGAAGAATGGGGGAGAAAAGTTAAGTCAATACCCTCATATATTTGTTAGATGATCTCCATGTTATTTTGATCCACCTCAAATTAGGTCATTAGTTAGATTGTAAATATCGAGCATATAAAAGCTCAAGTGTAAGGGTACGTATTATTAACCCCATGTGATGTATTATGTTATTTAAAAAAAAAGAGAAAAATAGAAAAGAAAAAAAAGAGATTGATGTAGAGTTATGTAGAGTTTGTATATCTTCGTCAGAGTCTTGGCTTAGCAACCAAACCAAGTGTATTCATGTAAATAATTAGCTAATCCTTCCACTCTAAATTCACCCAAATGTATCCCACCCGTTTCTGTTTCCATTATATGTTATACTACACATACACCCCACAACCCTTTATAAAAGATCTCTTAGATAGTAATGAATAATGCTTGTGCCTAGCGGTGGAGGTTTGATCCTTTACCAAGCATATGGTAATTTGTATGCTATGAT
>BQNB010051211.1:0-41114 GCA_026074375.1 Tanacetum coccineum
GTTAATTCTGTCACAATTAAAACATCCGCATAAAGCATCCTTATTTGCTGATTATAATCTATCTTAGAGATTAAAGCAATTGTGATCTTGTTAAACCCTAGCTCATAGAGACTTTACATGGCAATCTATACACTAGTAGTCCACTTGTCTAACTATCCAATGAAATCAAAACGTTATTTGTTGAATTATCTAGGTCACATGCTAGTTAACACGATCAATAAACTATTGACAATATCCAATTACCTAGTTAAGCCCAAAGCGTATCCTAGACACAGACTTAGAAGGACAATATTTGTGTAACTATTATTCTAGGTGTATAAATTACTATATGGAGAGTTATCCCAGACTCTAGATCCATTTGGTCCACTTAGTTAAATCCAGTTGAATGATAGGTCGCATACAAAAGCGCGTAAACAGGTATAAATTGATAAACATAAACAAGCATACAACAATAAATCAAGAAATCGATATAAACAAATACCAAACATTTAGATCTTCATAATAATGGCTAATACCCGAAGGTATTAGCCTTCAATCGTCATAATAAATACAAGAGTGATAATTTAGCCCAAGGTAAAGTAACCAAGTTCTATTTATAATGTGTGAAAATCGGTTTTATACGGCGTATCCAATGGGTTGGATACGGCGTATTGGGGATTTCTTGGAATAGGGACCACGTTTGATATCTTCCAGAATATTATATTGATTCCATATCTTGAATACATCGTATTGAGTTCTCTGGATACGGTGTATTGATCTTTAATCTTATGTGGTCTTTGGTGAGTGCAGGCACGGATACGTCGTATCTTCTTGATGGATACGGCGTATTGGTCTTTAGAATAGTAATCTTCAAAATATCTTCATTTAAGCTCCAGAATACGCGCCTTTTGCTATGTTTTACCAATTACTCTATAATTACTGCAATTCTCAAATATAAACGATTAAGTAATAATTCTTTGCAATAACTATACAAAATGGGTTAATATCGTGGGATAAACGATGCTATAAAATAGACGTTATTTGATGTCATCAACATACAAAAAGGAATACTCTTAAGTTAAGCGAAGAGGAGGTCATATGTTGCAACTAGATTAAAATGTTAGAGCATATGATCGAAAAATATTAGATAATTCTATGAGTTTTAGACGGACTTAAGAGTTAAATACGACAAAACCAACTATTTGGTGACCTTAATACGAGTACAAATAACATAATTAAAGAGTTGGATTAAAAAGTTAACTATCCCAAACGGACAAGTTCTTACTGTAGAACCGGCATGGACGGTTCCTTTTGCGCAATGGAACCGCCTTTGATGCAGATAGAACCGACCCCTGCAGACAAGGTTCCTCAAAATTAAAAAGACTAGAAATGTTCCAAATGATTTCTAAACCTATTTTACGCTTGAGATAGTGATTAAATATAGTTTCTTGATAATGCAAAAGACTCATGGAAAATATCCAACGCTTAGATCCTATGATTTTTTACTATATCAAACGCTCCTAATTCTAGAGGAGAATGGCAATCAAGAAGCATGAATTGCATAAAAACCAACCAAAAACATAAATGACTCAGTTTACAAACAAACATTTAAGAATTCAAACATAGATGATATAAGAGATAAACATATTCATACAAGAACATCTAAAAAGTTCAACCAAACCCAAGTTTAATGACATAGATGATTTAGATTAGAAAATCGATTGCACTAACAATGACGTGAAAGATAAATAACAACGGAAACAAGTAGGCACGAATCAAAAGATGGTGTTTTAGATAATGAACTTGCTTTAAAAGAAAGTCATATATTTCTACATGAATACCAAAAATACTTTGACATAATATAAGTGCACAAGAAGCAAATAAATTATGTGGCAATGTCAAATAAGGAACAAGATATAAAGATTATGAAAAACATGTTTAATCCTTAACATTTAGTATCACGAATACAAGCATAAAAGCATTTAAAAAAGAAACAAAACGTTTCCTAAGAATTACTCATTTTTCAATTAAACGAATAGTTATCAAACACCAATATAACGACAAAACAAATAATCAAACAAGAACTTATAAACAACACATGTATATGCAAAACAAGATGTCATGATAGACTAACGAATGAAAGATCATATTTACAAGTAGTATTAAAAACGTAGCATTAGTGGTGTTTGGGAGACGGAGAACAAGTTGGTGAACTAGTGGTTATAGAGGATTGACAAGGATGAAATGACAGTATTAAAATGTGTAAATAATTTTAACGAAGCATCTTTGAAATGCTCCTTTTTCAACAAGAACAAAAATATTTAAAACCTTTGGCGTGACCAAAAATTGACCTTTTGTTATTATCGTAGAAGTTGACAATAATATATTACAAATCCTTTGAGAATACATTTACATAAAACTAGACTCAATTATCTTTAAAATGACGGGTGGCACAACTTCTAATTGCATACGATTGATTTTATACAAAATTCCTAGAATGACCTATTTTCTACAAAACTTGTTGTTTCAATCTTATACATGGCTAAAATGACCGAACCTCGACTTCTATAACTTGATATAACATGAAAACTTCTAGAATTTATTCTTAAAATATATACTTAAATATCAAAGACACACTTGGTCTAAATGAACCGCGGAACCGTTCTTTATGGGTTTTGCCAAACACTAGTTTTGACCCGTTTTAACCAAAACAATAACTTATTGCTTTGACACGCTTTGAAAAATACTTTTAAAACTACAACAAGACATCATTACACTTCATCTTTACTTGAGTATTTCGGATGAAACATTCAAGTTGCCAATCCCACTTTGATGTGCATATATCTTGTAACAATATTCTACAAAACACTTAACTAGCTTACTTAGATCTTATTCTTAAGAATTGATATAGCATAAGCATAGAAAGATATATATGCCTATATGAGGTGCACGAAACCTAACATAAGATGTAACATGCATATTCATGAAATAGAAAAGCAAACACATAGATAACATGTTATCCCAAACACTAATGTTACACAAAAATAACAAGTTCAAATACAAGATGTAAAGAGTATATAATACTAAATAAGGTGCAACAAGTAATCTAATACCATATTACACATTTTAAACATCATTTCTACTTATATGACTTATCTAAACACTTACGGAAAAATATTTTCAACAAAACTAGAAGTTATCCCAAACACTCCTTTCGAAACCAAATGGATGTGTAATTTTCTTAAATCTATCAACAAGCGAAGGAATGAAAAGATAGACACATATGATCCACAAATAAACAAGTTCAATTGCACTTTGAGATGAGCATACAATCAAGATAAGTAGACAATGCAAATTAAGGCAACTAGTCATTTATCATACGAAAAAAATTCTTTTCGCCTTGCGTTGAAAATATCAATGTATAACAAGCTTGATTAATGCCCAAAATACTTTAATTTTAAAGAGGGATGAATCAATGTTCAAAGGATACCAACTAAATTTGCCCGACTCAAAAGTTTGAGTTTTTATGTTAATGCAAAACTTGAAATTTTGGACACTTTGTAGTATTTTGAAAATTCAACCTACTTAAACTTATAATCAGTACCTCTAACCCATTTTATTAGGAACTAGACTCAATTCTCTTCGAAACGATAGGTGGCACGACTTGTACGGATTTACGGTTAGTATTTTAGAAGCTTTTGAAGTTGATCAAAATTTTGAAAAACCTTATGTAGAACCGGGTCCGCCGGTTCCTTTACCAAATGGAACCGCCTTTGTTAACGGATGGAACCACGGGTCTGATTGAATTTTCCAAAAACGCATATTTAGACCTGACGAAAAGGTTTAACACTTGGTAGCCTTTGAGGTAAGCTTATATAACATATATTTAACATTATTCAAGCTTGTATAACAAATATATTCAAGAATCAAGACTTCTAAGAATGAAACATTGACACACTTTTCATATTAAGTCTCGCTTTTTGGATAATTTGATACATGAATCATACTCGGTTTTGAAAACCATTTGTTTTGAAAACTAGAGCCACGTAGCTCTAATACTAATTGTGGAAAACGTAGACACGATAATTTATAGTGGTTCGATCACGGAGCTCCTCTCCGCCCTACTCCACTCCTCGAGTACCCAACTCGAGAGTTACTTCACTAGATCAACAAGCTCCCTTCTCGGTGGAGAAAACCTTACACAACTTCGCTTACATTTTTTCTGGTACAAAGCTAAATATCGAGTCCTAGATCAAGGTAGAACCTACCCATCATCGCTTACACTTTATCTTGTACAAAGCTAAATACCGAGTTCTTACACATCGGGTAGAACCAACCAAAACCCATTATGTTTTATGGTCCAACATAACAAACCTTATTTTTTATGACACAAACACATAAACCATCTAATCTACAATGGTACAAATATGATTACAATGGAGATCTAAGACAATGTGTCTAATGGATATGAATGACTAAACTAAATGAACTTTCATTGATGGGAAGCCTTCAAATGAATGAAGATGATGAGATCTCTAATCTTGTAGATCTTCATATGTATATGCTTGGTGATGAATGGAAGTGGCAAGATCTCCAAAGCTTGCTTTGGTGGATGTAGATGGCAAGATCTTGATGATTGACTTGGTGGTTCATTTCGAGTGTATGCTTACAACAAAATGAGAGTTAGATGCATTATGATCATGGGGTTTTATGAATGAATTCCTATAGATCTATATGTGTGAAAAATTGTAAAACCCTAAAATCAGAACAAGTGCAAAATTACCAAAATGCCCCTAATGTCAGAAAATTTAATAAAAGCATGAGAAGAATAGAAGCCCAATCTCAAGCCGGATCAGCCTGACAACAATGGAAAGAAAGCAAAAGCTACACATTACTCAAAGTGGCCAAGGATTAATAAGTCCAAGTTTTCAAAGTTCAAGGTTTCATTTGGATGTTTAAAAAGTCAAAGGACCAAAGATATTAAAGATGGAAAGTTGGTTTATAAAGGGAAAAAGGAGATAGAAACTACAAGGACCGGATCTGTCAACTTTCAAACTACTTTAACACTATAACTTTGGAACAATGAAACGCAAGGGCTAGTTATGCCATTAAGCCAAACTTTCAAACTCACACGCGGGCTAAACTTATCCCTACAAAAACCCCAACCACTTTTACGCCATAGTTTTCTTCCCCACAAAAACCCCAACACTGTTCATCCTCACCATAGCACTCCTCCATCACTCACACCTTCTATTTCAACCACTAATCCTCGTATTAAACAGATGCCACATCACAAAGTCCACCTGGCAATCTCCCATTGGTCCAAGAGCTGACAAAGTACACGTGGAGCTTTGTAATTGGCTAGAACACGTCACCAAAGCAATAGACGGCTTGGATTAAAGGCAAAACGGTTACAAATTAACCAACGGTCAAGATTGGTCAACAGATGGTAAAAGCCTCAAGCTCAGCTCAGTCCTTTAGTCTATAAATAGGAATATTGTAGCTTCATTTTTCTTGTTCCATTTTCTCCTGTTTTTAGAGATCATTTGAACCATTTACTTTCATTTACTTTCATTGTACTTTACATTTCCTTTCAATTCAGTTATTTTTACTATACATTCAATTCCTTCATTCCTCCATTGTTACTGTTACATTTGTAAAAAGCTCAATATAGCTTAATTTGTTCAAAAGTTGTTCAAATCTTGTTAAAAGCCTTCTATAAACTGTATTTGTTTACTTTAGTTCAATGTTGTCCATTTAAACTTAGTTTGATTCAAATTTAGAAGCATTGAGGAAGAATAAGTTCAAGTCAGCTTATTGAGCTTATAGCTCAGGTTTTAGAGGCTAGGAGCCATTAGGTGCATGTTTTTAAAGCCACTCACTCAACAAGAGTGGCTAGTGTCTGAGACAACAAAAATTCAGGTTTCACTTTCTAAATTTCATCTTAGCATATACATAGCTTAATTCAAGTAGCTTATTTCTTTGTTTTCCTTGAGCTTAATCCTGTTTAGAATTGTTTAGATTAGTTTAAAGATGCAAATGATTTAAACTTTGGTAGCTAGAATCCAATAAGCTCTCATTTCTTTTAATTCTGTCAATATAAGTAGAATTAGCTAGCTGACAAACTAGCTTATTCCTGTTAATAAGCTAGTGATTTTAGAGTTAAAAAAGCTTTATTAGGTTAGTTTAAATGTGAGTAGATAAAAGGTTTTAAGCATTTCTAGTTTTAAAATAGATTTTAAGTCAAGGTTCATTTGTGACAGTTAGAATAAGTAGTGTTTGGATTAAGTCGTTTTTGACTTTTAAAGTCAATATTAGTAGGTAAATTCACATAGGACAGTTGTGATAAGTGGTATTAACAAGTTTTAAATAGGTTTCAAGAATTAGTTTGTAGAATTACAAAGTTTCTAGCTTAAAAATAGTGTTTTATCACCAGGGCAGTTTTAAGTATAAGGTGCTTTTAGATTTAAGAGACTTATGGCATTTTAGAGTTCACATTGTGATAATGTACACTTTTATACATGTAATGAGTTAGTTCATGAGATCTTAAGTGGAAACTTAGCCTGCACATAGTTTCTTACCAAGTACATCAGCAAACAATAGTACTAACTCAGTTAGTACTGCTGTTGCTCATCACTTTACTAGTTAGATTTTAATTCTTTTAATTAGGAGTTAGAATTTGATTTTAAGCATTTCCATAGCTCTCAATTTGTTTTAGTTTAGATTAAGCTTTTAACTTTCATTTTCAAGCTTTTAAATCTGCTTATTTGTACTTTCAAAAGTAGTAATAGCAGCAGATGGATTTTTTTTGTCTCATTTTTTAGCTTTTTCATTTCTAGTTATTATTTCAAGAATCCTTTTATCTAGGTAAATTCAATATTCTTAGGTTAGCTTATTTCCAAAATTGTAGTTTCTAGAATTTAGTTTTAAGCTAGTTAGCTTATTAGGTTTAGCTTAAAAAATAGTTCAAAGCTTAAACTTGCCACTTTTTAATAACAAATTTCTCATTAAGCTTGTTAACTTTCAGCTTATTTCTTTTTAGAAATACTTAGTACACATCTTAGGGTGTTTATAGCTTCTTTTAGTTTTAACTTTCATGTAGAATTAAGCAAGATATAAGCCAAATTCTAGAAAAGTTAGCAAAACCTAAGTTTCTGTAACATAGTTGGAATTGCTTATTTTCTAGCTTATTCAGTTGATAAAAGTTCATAGAGCCTTTGTTAAAGTTGTAGAGTATAAGCTCATGAACAACTTTGTAGTTTTAAGTTTTTGCTTATTTTCATTTTTTAGATAAGTCAAAATAAGCCATATCGTAGGGTCTGTTTTGTAATTTTGCAATAGTTCAAGGTTACCCTTTTTAACTAGAGTGTAAATTTCCAATAGTTTACCCGCCTACCCTTTTCTTTCTTTCTTTACACTTTCTACCCTGTCTTTTTAGGAATAATAAAATAGTTTTTAATTTTTTAAATTTTAGTTTTTAAAAATTAGGGTTTAGTTTTAATTGGCAAAATTAAGATTCAATTGGCTTATAAAATTTGGGCATTTTTATATCATTTCATTTCTGCACATTTTTAGTTGATAAAAACCATTTTTCTTTAATTTTCCAGTTAAATTTGTATTTTCTAGGAATTAAAATAGGTTTTAGTAATTTCTTTTTCTTAAATAAATCATAGAAAATAGAAAAATAGTTGAAATTTTTTAATTCTTTTTGAGATAATTTTCTTTTCAATTCTAGTATTTTTGAAAAATAAAAGTAGAATTTTAGTGATAATTTTTAGAAAAAGTTTATTTTTAGTAATTCATTTTTCTTTAAAAATTCATAAAAAATTCAAAAATAGTTAAAAAATTCTAATTCTTTTTCCTAAAATTTTCTTTTTAAATTTGTGATTTTTAGGTAAAAGTTTGTTAAAAGTAGTGCCTTAGATTTTAAAATTTCAGTTTTAGCTACATTTTACCTTTTCGTGTATTAAAATTTTCGTGTAGTTTATGTTTTTAGTTGAGCTATTAAACTTTGTAGTGTAATTCAAAATCAAAAATCCTTTACCAGGTCTTGACCTCGAATTCCGAATTATTCCCAAATCTCAATTCACGACTTCGTTAGGATACGACCCGAGAAGAAATACTTCCCGGTTAAAAATATACATATTGTGTTTTCTTTAGTGAGATTTTTACCTTTTATTTCTCTTGTTTGAGAAGTAATTTGGAAAGAATTGTCACGGGATTAATACTATACCTATATAAATTTGACTAGTGCTTATATACGCAACCAAATTTTGGCGCCGTTGCCGGGGAAGACGTGAACGATTTTTGAGGATATTCGTTGAAGTAAAGTCGAGAAGATCCTTTCCACCGGGAAAGTTACATTCTTGTTATATAAACAAAAATATAAAAAAAAATTCAAAAACTATAAAAATTAAAAAATATATTTTCTTTTCTTTTTACTATAAATTAAAGTTAAATAATAAGAAGCAATTGAAAACATAAAAAACTTTCCTTTAAAAAAAAGAATTAACAATAATATAATACTCTTAATAGAGTATTATCATAATATCATCGCAACAAAAGATCAAAACACTCCCATTTTTGACACTCGCTAGGTACGGCTCACCTCTAATTGGCTTATTCATTAAAGAAAGTAGGCAGGCTTGGTCTACGGATCGCCTCAAGGGATAAGGGTTATTCTAAAAGAGCATCGCTCTTTCCCTTTTCTCCGCTCTTTTTGTGAGTTAGTTGGTTAGAGAGCTACCGTGACGTGAGTAGATCTTTTGGTTGAGTTCTTTCTCGATATATTTTTCCATTTTTAGAATTTTAGGCCTTTAATAAATAAAAATTATAAATATTAAAAAAAAAAATCATAAAATCCAAAAATATTCTTCGTTATCTTCTTATCCATATAAATTCTTATTCTTCAATCCTTACTTTTTATTTCATTATTTCTTTTCTCTATATTTTGATTCTTTATTATGTCGAACATACGGGTTTTATCCTTGTTTCAAGCGGAGGACAATCGTAATATCCCGCATTGCCCGTGTTCGACTTGTGCGAGGTGTGGTTCAAACCTTGTTATTGGAGATTGCTTCAATTGTAGTTACTTATCAAAGTGCGAACAATTATTCTCCTAAATCTTTATACACACCTCCACACTTTTCGGATATATTATTGTCATGATGGAGTGAGGTAATTACACCCATTTGATTTACAAGATAATTGACGTGTGTTTGGTTGTTCGATTGTCGTGGTTATCAGAAGGACTATTGTTGTACTACAAATGTGTGCGAAAACGGTTCTCCATTTTGTGAGAAAGTGGAGGGTATCATATGGATCACGAAATGTTTTCAATATAAGAGACAGTGATTTTGAAGAAACAATTGAAAGAAACAAAGAATTAAAGTTCATCAGATTTCTTGGTACATTTAAAGAGCCTTTGTGATAATGTGCTTAAAATGCAAAGAGAAGAGAAGAGAGCGATTCGCTAAGAAACGTGGCCGAGGAGTTAGAAGCTGAACGTAAAAAGAAAGAGTGTTTAAAAATCGAAAATTCTCTTCCTAAAGCTTCTACTCGCTCGAGGCGATCTCGTATTGATCCATCATTAAAAGGTTTTAAAGTGTCTTGTAAGACAATTTCTTTAGGAGAAATACAAAGAATTCCCGAGGGATCCGTTAGTTCTCTAAAAATGGGGGATGAGCATCTTAACACACAAAAAGATTCACGGAAATCTAGTGTTAAGTATCCTATCCCAACCCCAAGAGAGCTAGACGTTATTCCCGATGAGTATTACGATGAGGACTATCAAAAACGTTTTGATGAATTGGTGAAAGATTTTTTAAGTCCTACTTCCATTTATGATAACACTTCCATTGGATATTTGGGGACAATTGGAATTAAGGAAATTGATACTCCTATTACACCCGACATTCCCTTAAGGGAAGAGACCCCTAGATATTTCTATGATGGTTCAATGGATAATGGGGAGGATATCATTCCATTAATGAGGATTTCAAAAGAAACCGGTTTACCCGAGAAAATAATTGACAAATCTTTAAGTGAATCTTTTGTTTCAAGAATGAATGTTTGTCAACACGAATTTCCATTACACCCGATGTCCCGATTTTAGAAACCGTTAACTCTTAAAAATGGAAGAAGTGCATTTTGGACAATCAAAAGATTCATGTCGAATCTAGTGTTCGAGATTCCTTCTCAATCCCTAAGTGAGGTCTAACGATATTTATCAAGGGGTAATTAAGATTTTCAAAATGAGTTTAATATGGTAAGAATGTCAAATTCCGAAACCATGCCGATGTGCCCCATTAAGGGATTTCTTTTAATGGGGATGAGCAAAACAAACACTTACTCCTACTACGGAGTCAGATCGAAATAAAAGTCTAGTGTTGAGATCTTATCCCTATCCCAAGAGAGTCCAAACGATGGGCAAGGAATGTGAGATTTTCTATAAAGGGAAATTAATGTAATTCTAAATTCAAAGGTTTTGAAAATGTGCTTTTTGAAACAAAACGAAGAATTCTCAAGTTATGACGAGTCAAGTTCGAAAGTGGAAAATAAATTTGATACATTTAAATGTTTTTCAAATCCACTTTTTGAACTCGATGAGGAAATCATTACTTTGGAGAAAGATGTCTTTCAAAATGAGGTTATTTCAAATCAAGAGAAAATTAATGATACTTGTGAAACGGAGGGAGATTTAAAGTTTTTCGATGATTTGCTTAATGAAAACCCTCTCCCTCCGGATGTTTCTAATGTTGAAAATGATTTTCAAGATAATAAGGAGGAGATTGATATATCTTTATTTGTGATATATTCTCCGGGAATTGATACCGATGATGACTTGGAAGGGGACGTCCCTTCTTTTGAGGAACCACTTGACGATGTTCTTTTTCCCCTTCCCAAGGTCGATATTTTACCCATCGAGAGGTTGAGCCCGTAGAGGTCATGTTTAATGACTCACATACTTATGGGGAAAATATTTCACAAGTTGAAAGGGAATTTCTTTCCATGGTCGATGAATTGTTAAATCTTTCTAGTGATGATGAAACCTTTGACCCGGGAGGAGGTGAAAATGATGTTTTGCTTAATAATGGAGAAAACAATGATTTAAACGTTTTCACAATACGAACATTTTTACCATTTGTCACCTATCCCGAGGTTTTACCCGCATCTTACTCCACGGGGAGTGAAGATAAAGTTTTTAAACCGGGTATTTTTGATGATGAGCTTGAAAGGAAGAGTTCTTTAACTCTTGATACTTTTATTGCCCCCCCCCCCCCCCCTCACCACCCCACAGACCCACCTTTCATCCGAACTAATTCTCTAGTTTGGGGAAGGATCCGTCCTTAGGAATTTCTTCACCCTCACTTTTATCCTCCATGATGAACCTTGTTGATATATGAGTCAAGCTTAGGGGACTCGTTAATAAACAAGCGCTTCGTGGGAGGCACCCCATGCTTATCCTTTTTATCTTCTTTTTATTTTTTCTTTTTGTTTCCCCAAGGACAAATCAATTCGGGGTCAAGTATAGCTTGTACTTGGTTAACAAAAACTAAGCCGTTTTAAGTCGTTTTTGAGCTAACAATGTAAAAGATGAGAGGAAGCTTGTTCTTTTTCGTTCTTGTTGGTTGTTTGTGTTGTTTGTTCTAGGTTTTCTGGATTTTGGAGGGATTCAGGTTTCAAAAATTGTGAAAAGAACAAGCAATGCCCACAATTTCCATTGATGGTCTCCAATCTCTCTTCATAAAGGTGGAAATCTTTTATCTTTGTCTTTATCGAACTAACATCTATTTTCTTTTGGTATGACCTTAGTATTTTGTTAAAGATTCATTTTGACCCCATATTTTTCAAACATGGAGGACATGTATCATTTTGTTTGGGGAAGGATATCTTCGATATTGATTTGCATTTCACGGAAACCTTGTTATGTATCTTTTTAGAATTACCTTTTTGGAAAAAAATGGAAAATTTTAAATTTTGCTTGCATGAGAAGCTAAATAGAAGCTTTGTTTGGGTGGAAAAACACACCTTTTTGGTAGTCCGTGGTGTGAAATAGGAGTTAATTGACTTAGTGCCGGGTGAAATTGCCCTAGCTCGTTCTTTAACCTCCTTTTGTGGGCCAAGCTTTCCAATTCTATTGATTGGATTTAAAAATGTGAAGAACAAGAGATGATGTAGTTAAATATAAGTGTATTTGCTTAAGCAAGGTTTATTTGGAAAACCTAAAGCTTATATGAATGATTTGTGTCTTTTTACTCCCACAAGCTCTTAATACACCTAATCATACGTGCTCTTTTTTAATTTAAGAAGTAAATAAATGTTTAGAAAAAGTCGTACTTTTAAGAATTCACTTTAGTATGTAAGTAAGATTTTTGGTTTCAATTTATAAGTTGATTTCTAAAGGAAATTTACCATTCATCAAAAATATAATTATAAAAGAATGCCAATGAAGCATTTCTAATGCAAAAGCATTATTTTTGTGCAATGAAGCATTCGCAAAAATAGAATAATAAAAGCTATATATAGTTTAATCGTTGGCGTATCCATGTTGAGAGTGAGACTCGGATGGGGTCGCAACTAAGGATTAAGACTATGTACGTGGAATCAAGGTTCGTAGGCATTCATCACTGGGGAGCGCGGCCTAGGTGATGATTGCAACTAAGGGACTTTGGATTCTAGGCTTTGTAGGAAAAAGTGGTTGTCGACGATACCATAAACGTTAGCAGCGGAGTGGGGGTTGAACTAAGAATAACGGTTTGTTGATGCGATATCCTTATTTGGGGGAAAGGCCATAAGTAGGGGTCGAACTAAGAACAACATTCCTTTAGAAGAAATAATAATTTATAAGTATTGAAAATAAAGAATGGTTAAAAAAATTTCAATTTTCTCAAATTAAATTTATAGTTTTTTTCCCAATTCTTTTAGCTTGGAGATGGAGGGTTTATCTATGTTATTAACATTTAAGCTCACAAGGCTTGAGTGTAAAGCTTAGATGGATTTCAACTATAAAGATAAATTGATCTATGGTTGAGTTGAAAAGAGTGCACACATCTTAATCATTAATTTATTCCTGGGAGTGAAAAGTTCACAAGTTGTAAGTATAAGAGCTTAACCATTTGGACTTATATTGACAATGATCTTGTTTAATAGCTTTGTTTAGTCTAGTGAAAAGTCAGGGAAGATGAATTTTCCTCTTTTGTGCTCTATTAATCGGGAGTAGCCTATTTCAATGAGCCTAAAAGTTGCAAAATTGCAATGATTGCCATTAATGTGTTTCCATGAGATAAAATGTTGAGAAAAAGCTTAAGATGTTTAAAAAGGTGATTCATAAAAGGTGAAAACAAGGGCATTTTGGAAACTTGTTAGTTTACAAAGTGTACACTTAATAACATTGCGTGAGGACACGACAATCCTTTAGTTTGGGAATTTTGGATAAATGCTTAATTGTATATATTTTAATATCCGGATTTTTGCCAATAACAGCCCAATTTATGCCAAAAGGATAGAAATTTGTGTGCTTTTGTGTCTATTGTGCAGGATTTGATATGTAAAGACAAAAGGAAGCAAAAACGACCAAAAACCGACAAGAAACGGAAAAGACAAGACAAGAGTGAAGAATAGAAGCCAATCTCAAAGCCGGATCAGCCTGACAACAAGGAAAGAAAGTCAAAGCTCAATTATCAAGTGCCAAGGATTAATAATGTCAAGTTTTCAAAGTTCAAGGTTTCATTTGGATGTTTAAAAAGTCAAAGGACCAAAGATATTAAAGATGGAAAGTTGGTTTATAAAGGGAAAAAGGAGATAGAAACTACAAGGACCGGATCTGTCAACTTTCAAACTACTTTAACACTATAACTTTGGAACAATGAAACGCAAGGGCTAGTTATGCCATTAAGCCAAACTTTCAAATACACACGCGGCTAAACTTCCGCCTACAACCATTTTTCCCGCCACTAGTTTTCTTCCTCACAAAAACCCCAACACTGTTCATCCTCACCATAGCACTCCTCCATCACTCCCACCTTCTATTTCAACCACCAATCCTCGTATTAAACAAATGCCACATCACAAAGTCCACCTGGCAATCTCCCATTGGTCCAAGAGCTGACAAAGTACACGTGGAGCCTTGTAATTGGCCGGAACACGTCACCAAAGCAATAGACGGCTTGGATTAAAGGCAAAACGGTTACAAATTAACCAACGGTCAAGATTGGTCAACAGATGGTCAAAGCCTCAAGCTCAGCTCAGTCATTTAGTCTATAAATAGGAATATTGTAGCTTCATTTTTCTTGTTACATTTTACTCTGTTTTTTAGAGATTATTTGAACCATTTACTTTCATTTACTTTCATTGTACTTTACATTTCCTTTCAATTCAGTTATTTTTACTGTACATTCAATTCCTTCATTCCTCCATTGTTACTGTTACATTTGTAATAAGCTCAATATAGCTTAATTTGTTCAAAAGTTGTTCAAATCTTGTTAAAAGCCTTCTATAAACTGTATTTGTTTACTTTAGTTCAATGTTGTCCATTTAAACTTAGTTTGATTCAAATTTAGAAGCATTGAGGAAGAATAAGTTCAAGTCAGCTTATTGAGCTTATAGCTCAGGTTTTAGAGGCTAGGAGCCATTAGGTGCATGTTTTTAAAGCCACTCACTCAACAAGAGTGGCTAGTGTCTGAGACAACAAAAATTCAGGTTTTACTTTCTAAATTTCATCTTAGCATATACATAGCTTAATTCAAGTAGCTTATTTCTTTGTTTTCCTTATGCTTAATCCTGTTTAGTATTGTTTAGATAGTTTAAAGATGCAAATGATTTAAACTTTGGTAGCTAGAATCCATTAAGGTCTCATTTCTTTTAATTCTGTCAATATAAGTAGAATTAGCTAGCTGACAAACTAGCTTATTCCTGTTAATAAGCTAGTGATTTTAGAGTTAAAAAAGCTTTACTAGGTTAGTTTAAGTGTGAGTAGATAAAAGGTTTTAACATTTCTAGTTTTAAAATAGATTTTAAGTCAAGGTTCATTTGTGACAGTTAGAATAAGTAGTGTTTGGATTAAGTTGTTTTTGACTTTTAAAGTCAAGGTTAGTAGGTAAATTCACATAGGACAGTTGTGATAAGTGGTATTAACAAGTTTTAAATAGGTTTCAAGAATTAGTTTGTTAGATTACAAGTTTCTTGTTAAAAATAGTGTTTTTATCAACAGTGCAGTTTGTACAGTTATACAGGTGCTTTTAGATTTAAGAGACTTATGGCATTTTAGAGTTCATATTGTGATAATGTACACTTGTATACATGTAATGAGTTAGTTCATGAGTTCTTAAGTGGAAATTTAGCCTGCACATAGTTTCTTACCAAGTACATCAGCAAACAACAGTACTAACTCAGTTAGTACTGCTGTTGCTCATCCCTTTACTAGTTAGATTTTAGTTCTTTTAATTAGGAGTTAGAATTTGATTTTAAGCATTTCCATAGTTCTCCATTAGTTTAGTATAGATAAGCTTTTAACTTTCATTTTCAAGCTTTTAATCTATCTTATTTGTACTTTCAAAAGTAGTATAGCAGCAGATTGGATTTCTAGCTTATTTCCTTTAGATTTTTCATTTCTAGTTATTATTTCAAGAATCCTTTTATCTAGGTAAATTCAATATTCTTAGGTTAGCTTATTTCCAAAATTGTAGTTTCTAGGAAATTTAGTTTTAGCAGTTAGCTTACTTAGGTTTAGCTTAAAAACAGTCAAAAAGCTTAAACTTGCACTTTTTAATAACAAATTTCTCATTAAGCTTGTTAACTTTCAGCTTATTTCTTTTTAGAAATACTTAGTACACATCTTAGGGTGCTTATAGCTTCTTTTAGTTTTAACTTTCATGTAGTATTAAGCAAGAAATAAGCCAAATTCTAGAAAAGTTAGCAAAACCTAAGTTTCTGTAACACAGTTGGAATTGCTTATTTTCTAGCTTATTCAATTGATTAAAGTTCATAGTGCCTTTGTTAAAGTTGTAGAGTATAAGCTCATTAATAACTTTGTAGTTTTAAGTTTTTGCTTATTTTCCTTTTTAGATAAGCCAAAATAAGCAAAGTCGTAGGTTTGTTTTGTAATTTGCAATAGTTCAAGGTTACCTGTTTAACTAGAGTGTAAATTTCCAATAGTTTACCCGCCTACCCTTTTCTTTTTTTCTTTACACTTTCTACCCTGTCTTTTTAGGAATAATAAAATAGTTTTTAATTTTTTAAATTTTAGTTTTTAAAAATTAGGGTTTAGTTTTAATTGGCAAAATTAAGATTCAATTGGCTTATAAAATTTTGGCATTTTTATATCATTTCATTTCTGCACATTTTTAGTAGTTAAAAACTATTTTTCTTAATTTTTCCAGTTAAATTTGTATTTTCTAGGAATTAAAATAGGTTTTAGTAATTTCTTTTCCTTAAATAAATCATATAAAATAGACAAAAAAATAGTTGAAAATTTTTTAATTCTTTTTGAGATAATTTTCTTTTCAATTCTAGTATTTTTGAAAAATAAAAGTAGAATTTTAGTGATAATTTTTAGAAAAAGTTTATTTTTAGTAATCATTTTTCTTAAAAATTCATAAAAATTCAAAAATAGTTAAAAAATTCTAATTCTTTTTCCTAAAATTTTCTTTTTAAATTTGTGATTTTTAGGTAAAAAGTTTGTTAAAAGTAGTACCTTAGATTTTAAATTTCAGTTTTAGCTCACATTTTTACTTTTCGTGTATTAAAATTTCGTGTTAGTTAATTGTTTTTAGTTTGAGCTATTAAATTTGTAGTGTAATTCAAAATTCAAAAATCCTTTTACCATTCTTGACTCGAATCCGAATTATTCCCAAATCTCCAATTCTCGGTCTTCGTTAGGATGCGACACGAGAAGAAAATTCCGGTTAAAATAGACATACTTGTGTTTTATTTAGTGAGATTTTTACTTTTATTTCTCTTGTTTGAGAAGTCAATTTGGAAAAGAATTGGTCACGGGATTAATACTATAATATATAATTTGACTATGCTTATTTTTACGAAACCAATTTTGGCGCCGTTGCCGGGGAAGACGTGAACGATTTTTGAGGATATTCGTTGAAGTAAAGTCGAGAAGATCCTTTCCACCGGGAAAGTTACATTCTTGTTATATAATCAAAAATATAAAAAAAAAATTCAAAAACTATAAAAATTAAAAAATATATTTTCTTTTCTTTTTACTATAAATTAAAAGTAAATAAATAAGAAGCAATTGAATACATAAAATACTTTCCTTTAAGAAAAAGATTACACAATAATATAATTACTTTAATAGAGTAGTGTTTTGATCTTTTGTTGCGTTTTTTTTAATATTATGTAATACTTATTAAGAGTATTATATTATTTGTTAATTCTTTTTTTTTAAAGCGAAAGTTTTTTTGTTTTAATTGCTTCACTTATTATTTAACTTTAATATATAGTAAAAAGAAAAGAAATTTATTTTTAATTTTTATAGTTTTTGAATTTTTTTTTTTATATTTTGTTTTATATAAACAAGACATGTAACTTTCCCGGGTGGGAAAAGGATCTTCTCGTCTTATTCAACGAATATCCTCAAAAATCGTTCACGTCTTCCCCGGCAGCGGCGCCAAAATTTGGTTGCGTATATAAGCACTAGTCAAATTTATATATATATAGTATTAATCCCGTGAAAATTCTTTCCAAATTACTTCTCAAACAAGAGAAATAAAAGGTAAAAATCTCACTAAAGAAAACACATATGTTATCATTTTAACGGGGAAGTATTTCTTCTCGGGTCGTATCCTAACGAAGTCGTGAATTGAGATTTGGGAATAATTTGGATTCGAGTCAAGAACGGGTAAAGGATTTTTGAATTTTGAATTACACTACAAATTTAATAGCTCAAACTAAAAACAATTAACTAACACGAAATTTTAATACACGAAAAGTAAAAATGTGAGCTAAAACTGAAATTTAAAATCTAAGGCACTACTTTTAACAAATTTTATACCTAAAAATCACAAATTTAAAAAGAAAATTTTAGGAAAAAGAATTAGAATTTTTTAACTATTTTTGAATTTTTTATGAATTTTTAAAGAAAAATGAATTACTAAAAATAAACTTTTTCTAAAAATTATCACTAAAATTCTACTTTTATTTTTCAAAAATACTACGAATTGAAGAATATTTATCTCAAAAAGAATTAAATAATTTTCTAACATTTTTTATTTTATATGATTTATTTAGGAAAAGTAATTACTTAAAACCTAATTTAATTCCTAGAAAATACAAACTCAATTGGAAAAATAAAGAAAAATGCTTTTTGACTACTTTAATTGTGCAGAAATGAAATGATATAAAAATGCCCAAATTTTATAAATTAATTGAACTTAAATTTTGCCACTTAAAAACTAAAACCTAATTTTATAAAAACTAAAATTTAAAATTTAAAAACTATTTTATTATTCCTAAAAAGACAGGGTAGAAAGTGTAAAGAAGGAAAGAAAAGGGTAGGCGGGCAAACTATTGGAAAATTACACTCTAGTTAAACATTGTAACCTTGATGAAATACTATTGCAAAAATTACAAAAACAAACCCTACGACTTGGCTTATTTTTGGCTTATCTAAAAAAGTGAAAATTAGCAAAAACTTAAAACTACAAAGTTATTAATGAGCTTATACTCTACAACTTTAACAAAGGCACTATGAACTTTAATCAATTGAATAAGCTAGAAAATAAGCAATTCCAGCTGTGTTACAGAAACTTAGGTTTTGCTAACTTTTCTAGAATTTGGCTTATTTCTTTGCTTAATACTATGAAATTTAAAACTAAAAGAAGCTATAAGCACCCTAAGATGTGTACTAAGTATTTCTAAAAAGAAATAAGCTGAAAGTTAACAAGCTTAATGAGAAATTTGTTATTAAAAAGTGCAAGTTTAAGCTTTTTGACTGTTTTTAAGCTAAACCTAATAAGCTAACTAGCTTAAAACTAAATTCTAGAAACTACAATTTTGGAAATAAGCTAACCTAAGAATATTGAATTTACCTAGATAAAAGGATTCTTGAAATAATAACTAGAAATGAAAAAATCTAAAGGAAATAAGCTAGAAGTCCAATCTGCTGCAATACTACTTTTGAAAGTACAAATAAGCTAGATTAAAAGCTTGAAAATGAAAGTTAAAAGCTTATCTATACTAAACTAATGGAGAACTATGGAAATGCTTAAAATCAAATTCTAACTCCTAATTAAAAGAACTAAAATCTAACTAGTAAAGGGATGAGCAACAGCAGTACTAACTGAGTTTGTACTGTTGTTGCTGATGTACTGGTAAGAAACTATGTGAGGCTAAATTCCACTTTAAGAACTCTATGAAACTAAACTATTTCAATGTATACAAGTGTACATTTTCACAATTGTGAACTCTAAAATGCAATAAGTCTCTTAAAATCTATAAGCACCTTATACTTAAAACTGCACTGGTGATAAAACACATGATTTTTAAGCTAGAACTTTTGTAATTCTACAAAAACTAATTCTTTGAATCCTATTTTATAACTTGTTAATACCAATTATCACAAACTGTCACTATGTGAATTTACCTTACTAATATTGACTTTATAAAGTCAAAAAAACGACTAAATCCAAACAAACTTTTACTTATTATAAATGTCACAAATGAACCTTGACTTAAAATCTTATTTTAAAACTAGAAATGTTAAAACCCTTTTATCTACTCACATTTTAAAATAAACCTAATAAGCTTTTTTAACTCTAAAATCACTAGCTTATTAACAGGAATAAGCTAGTTTGTCAGCTAGCTAATTCTACTTATATTGACAGAATTAAAAGAAATGAGAGCTTATTGGATTCTAGCTATCAAAGTTAAATCATTTTGCACTTTAAACTAATCTAAACAATTCTAAACAGGATTAAGCTCAAGGAAAACAAAGGAAATAAGACTCACTTGACTTAGCTATGTATTATGCTAGATGAAATTTGCAGAAAGTGAAACCTGACTTTTTGTTTGTTCAGGACACATATCTAGTCTAGCTTAGTGTAGAATTTAATCTAGTTTTTTTAAATGTAATTTCCTTATTGAAGTCATTTAGCTTACTATTTTTATATCAATGTAATTTTTGTTTTATCAACTTGTAATCAGTTACTCTTATATCAATAAAAGTTTGTTTTCATTTAAGTTCATTGTGCAATTCATGTTTTTCCTTATAAACAATCTAGTTTAATCATGCTCTTTTAAGCTCAAATAAGCTGTCATTTTAACTAATAAGCTAGAATTCACTTAGTTAAGCTTTCAAAAGCTTAACTAAGCTTAATAAGACTTTAAATCCTTCAATCAAATTACCACAGCTTCTTAAATGGAAGGGAAGCCAATAATGGAAGGGCTTTCAGGACCACACCAGCTTATCTTAGGATAAGCTGGAGCTTATTGATCAGCTCTTGGAGCAATTGTAGCCTTGTTTGAGCATATGCTATTGTAAGTTTCTTAAAATTTTCTTTTATAGCTTTAAATTTTGCTTATTAGCTTTAAACTGCTTATTGATTGCTTATTATAGATTAGAATTGCTTATTTCTGCTTAGTTTACTTATCTGTTGCTTATTTAGTATACTTCTTAGGAAAAAATTAGTTTGCAAGTACTTTTTATGAAAAATAGTTTAAAAAACCAAAAATATTAGTTTAGCTTATAGCTTATTGTTCTTGCTTATTAGTTTGTTCAAATCTGCTTATTAGGTCTGTTTATAGCTTATGACTATCTGGTATTTTAACTTTGTACATTAAATCTTAAAAATATAAGCTAAAAATGAATTTTAGTTATTTAAAGGGGTGTTTGGGTCAAGGCAGTACTAACTTGAGTTAGTACTGCCAAGTTAGTACTGCCAAGACTCCTTTGGTCCTTTAACTTGACTCAAATCATCATTTTAAGGTTTATGGTGAAAGGATTTAAGGTGCTTAAATGTTAAAATCTAGTTTTCAATCAAGTTAGTAGATAGTTATTAGATTCTGTTAGTATAAGTTTAATTAGTCTAGCATTTTTAGCTCAAGTCTCTTTTAGCAATTGGTTTTGTTATTTTTGCATTTACTTTAGTATTTTTAAAGTAGTAGAAACTAGTCCTATAACCTGCAATTGTTAGATTTAAGAATTGGTTCACTTGGTGGTCAAATGCATCAGCAGCATAATAATGACAAACAACCTTTTTAAATTTAAATTTTCAGAGGGTAATAACAGTTCTTAGATCTTGATTTTAAGTATACAAGTATATTATAGGCTACTTTAAATCAGTAAGAGCTTGATTTGTTTTAAGAAGTCCATTTGCTTATATGTTTTTAAGCTCAAAATCATCAACAAAAATATTTTGTTTAAACAAACACCACTCCGTATTTGTAATGAGATTATGGTCTCATTTAGGGACACCAAAACCCTAGTCTCCAAAGTTTTTGCCAAAGACCAGGCCATGGACTTCCTAAGACCTCTTCATGGTGTCTCCTTTGACTAGTTCTCTAAAGCTTTTATAATACACAGTAAGCATGAGATAACACATACATGGTCCATATTCGTAGTGTGAAAAAACCAAAAACGACTTCCTTTTTTCCTACTCATTTAAGCAACCGGCAACAAAACCTCTCCTTTTACAATAATACATTAGCTTGATGGTTACTAGACATAATCCGTATTCACACATCATTCTCTGATATACTAAGATGTCTTGAAGCATTGGTTTAAGCATTGCAAGGTGTAATAAAGTTATTTCCAAGATAAAGGTTCTCTTTGAAACTAGGGTTCCTAAGTCTTACAAGCTGTGATTTTAATCATAAACAATGGGTTATAGAGTGTGTTGGTTTCCATCATCATTCAATTATGGGTTACCTAAACTTTATTTTTTTATTTTCAGTGATTTATATGCATTATATGTTTAATTATACGCTAAATCTCCACTTCGGACTTTAAAAATGGTAAAAGAGTTTTTACTTGTGATGTATCATTTGTACAATTTTTTCATTTGGATATTTGGTTGGTAATATAATGATATAATGAGAATTATAAGTAATTGTTCAATGTAGGCTTAAGTGTAAACATGTATATGTATAAATCTAGGGTTTTATAGGACTACTAAGGAAATTATGAATTTTTGTAAAGTTATGAACTTGTTATCTTGAACAAATAGACAAATCATAGACCTAAGGACAGTACGATAGTATAACATAGTATATTATGAGTTATTAAGAACTTGTGGAAATTTACTTAGTTGAAAAGTATATAAAACAAGTTAAATAATTTAAGTTTTAAATGTAATTCATAAGGGGGCTGTTTGGATTCGACATCAAAACAGGGTGGGTTTTAAATTTTAAATAAATATACACCTCATGAAGATTTCCAAAGATAAGAAAACTCGAAAAAACGGATTAATAACGGAGAAAGATACATAAAAATACGGATTTAGTTAATTACCGGTTTTATTAATAAACTTTATAAAACGCAAGTTATAAATACTTAATAAAAAGAAAGTTTAGTATTTTTCACAGATTTGTTCCCCCCCCTTTAATTTACCCTTATCTCCCCACTCCCCCTCACATATTTCTTAGCGATTCCAAAATGATTAGATTGTAATTTCCATTCTAATTAACGAATGAGTAGCAATTCGCGAGTTTATGATACATATTAATACTTTTATAAATGTATTTATTTAAAGTTAATATTCATGACATGAAACTTTTATTTTTGTAACAATCCTCATAAATAGATAGGCAATTTCATATAATAGAAGTACTCGAAAGAATCGCTAAACGAAGCTAATAACGAATAAAATACGAAGTTTACGAGTATTACGATAACTAAAACTATAAAAATAACTCGTTTTCACCACTGGTTTCATGAGTTAGCATGGTTGTGTAACAGTAAATTACTGTTCACCAGTAGGTCCAAATTATGAAAATGTCAAATATATGGTAACTCGTCTAATACGAAAGCAGTGGGGCATAAGAAACATTAACAATCGGGCTTAAAACTGCGAAAGTTACGCCTGTGCAGTTTTACACTCCCACGCGCCGCACACACACGCGACCTAAAACGTTTTTATTAACTTGTTAAAACACGACTCTTTACCAAACACGATTAGACGGTGATATAGCTATATGCAGAATTTTTACTGTGGTTTTTTAGTTAAGCAAATTTCTTATCACTAGGGAGTTTCATATGAGGCCTTTCGGGTGGTGCGCTATCGACCGAGTTTGTGGGGATTGACGTTTGAAAAGTGTCTGGCTCACATCATACGTCACTACATGACCTCTTAATTATGATAGCCCGAACGATAGTATGATGAGCTATACGACCTATAAATAATCAAAGTGTTTAGTACTTATACGACCTATATTGGATTAGGTTGCCTTCGGATTCCTTTGTGACGCATTTTCTATTGTGAATACTTGTTGATTACCACTTCACTCGAACGCGTGAGTTCGTTGCCCTTTTCTAACTACTTGCTTTATAATTAGGCGGGAGATTTACGGGGGAGATTACATGCTTGATTTCTTTGGACACAAGTGTTTTCAAAACTGTATGCTATTTCCTGATTACATTATTGCCTAAGTTACCGTATTGCCATTTAAGTCCCCTTTTATCATGAACCGTTAATTACCTGCTGGGTATACGCTAGTGTTATGGATAGATCTATCGGGACTGACCATCCCCGTCTAGGCTGTGGTTTCTAGTTGACCATTGACGCATTTAACATTTGAAGAAAATTCGTAGGATGTTTGGCAACATCTGTATTGAGAAAATTCGTAGGATATTTTTGTAACATCTGTATCCGTGTTGGGGCACAAACCTCGAGTACTGGTTTGATTACAGTTTATTACGTTAAGGTTCGGTGTCATGAGCTTAGGGCAATAATACATGTTTTAGACTATTGAATGTGTTTCATAGTCTACTATTACTTCGATCTTGTGGTCCACGCTATTTCCTGATAAACCTATGAATTCACTCAACAATTTTGTTGACGTTTTAGCATGTTTTAATCTCAGGTGCTGAGGCATAAGCTTGGATGGGAGCCGTGACGGATATCTATTAGAGGGATTCTGATTTCTTAAATTCAATGAAACTTTTGTCTTATAAAATCTTAATGTCTTTTTATCAAAACTATGGGACCTAACGTGAAAACTCTGATCTTTTGTAATGACATTGAATGAATCTTATTTTTAACGTCCATTTAAGGTCGTTTTCTATATCTTGATTTTTGTACTTTGACGTAGCACCCCATTGTTACCTTTCCGCTGCAACCTGATTTTGGGGGTGTTACAGATGGTACTAGAGCCAAGGTTATAGGGAACTGGGTCATTTTCAAAACCTAGTCTATAACCAAAAAGTTTAAAGGTTTTCTTTCTTTCATTTTTAAATACAGAATCCTTCATCGCTATCCGATATCCACGCGCGCGTATTCCCTGATCTTTACTTACTTTTCCGATTGTCATTATTGCATTATATATAATCTTATATATATAATACTTGGTTTAAATTCTGTAACATTCCGTATTTTCAGGTCATTTACGACGTCATATATTTTACTATTTTTTTTCGTACGCGTTTACTTTTAATTCTTATTATATATAGTTAAATCGCGTAAACTAAAAATCAACAATTAGCGTAAACGGACACCAAACGAATTAAAGTTTTTGCCAAACAAGCAATATATTATTTTTACGAAAGTAATAATCAACTTTTTATATTTCATTTTTATTGGTTACGTAAAATTATTACGTTTTGCGATAAAGTAAGTTTAGGCATACCCGGAACCACAAAAATAATTCTACGCTTCAACAAATACCCACATTTATACCCAATACATAAAAGTTATAAAAATATATCATATGTATCATACATATGCCGAATTTATAGCTATGTATACAAAGAAATATAAGAAAAATTCTTCCAAGTAGTCTTTGTACATCCTATCTCCATTAAACATGGCCATACCATGTTCCTTTGACTCAAGACATGAAAACAAGAATCCCTAAAACCCTCTAGGTGTTTTGTTGAACACTATTGGTAAATTTTGACCAAGACTTCACATATAAGGTGCAAGTAACTAGAAAGATACACATACACATGAACACTTAGCAAGAAAATCAACAAAAACCCTCCCCTCTACATCTCTATATGCTACGGCATACCACCAAGCCCCAACCAAATCCATACTAAATTTTATACAACCCATACACTCCTACACACATCCATCCTAAGATATTCTAAGGTGATCCCAAGCATTGGCTAACCATATTCAAGTGATTATCAAGTAAAAGGAAGCTAGGGTTTCACTAGGAAAACTAGGGTTTTCATTGTGCAAGCTTTGGATTTTTATCTAAACAAGGGTTTAGATTACATTGATCATCATCATCATACACCATAAGGTCATCTAGAACCCTTTATGTTCTTTCAATATTCATTTTATGCATATGTTAGTTCTATTGTAGCTTGAATCACCATGTAGGATTTTTAACATGTAAATGGAGTTTTTACTTGTAATGATCATTTTGCACACTATTATATATGTTGAGATATTGCTAATATCATGTTAAAAGGGATGAGAAAGTATTGTACCATATTAAGTTGGTGTAAAAATGATTAACTACAAAAGTAGTAAGGTATAAAAGCAAGGTTAAAAATGGATTCAACAAGGTCACTCAAAGATTCTGTCCAAAATTCGTATATATAACACATTATTTTATATTTTTATAAAGTAGTATGATTCACGACGATTCCGAAAAGGTAAGAAACTTGTCAAACGGATTTATAACGAAAAAGTTAGAGCGAAAACGAGGTATATATTCGAGGTATAAAAATCCAGCATTTGTTAAGTTAGTGGTTTCTGTCAGGATTTTAAGATGGTATTTGCGGCACTTTCGAGTCCGTTTCGGCCTTCGGCCGAAACATGAAAGTCGTTCGGAAGGTCGTTTTACTTCCCCGCGAGGTTCTTTAAGTCTAAAAGCGAGTGATAACGGGTCGTAAGGCGGGGGCAAAATCTGGCTTTTTGGTAATTAATACACTGCATCAGATCTGATGCGAGTGCTTTTTCGCCCATTTCGGTCGAGTTTCGGGTCTCGGACAGAACTGGAAAGTTGTTCAAAATATCGTTTCGCATAAATTCTCTTTAGAACCCGAGTCATGAAAATGTGATTTAGTGGGTCATTATAGTCGGGTCAGACTTAGAAAATAAACTATAACACTACCAGGAGTAACTAATATACTACCAGTAGTAATAACACTACCAGGAGTAACTAATATACTACCAGTAGTAATAACTATAACTACCAGGAGTAACTACAACACTACCAGGAGTAACTACAACACTACCAGGAGTAACTAATACCCTACCAGGAATAACTATAATTACATTATTCAGATATTTATAAATGTTTTACAATTATAAATATGTTTTCACTCAAACAATTAGATGGTGATTAGCTAAATAGACTTATGCATAGTAGAGATTACTCAATGTGATTAGTACTTATACGACCTTAAATTAAATAGGTTGCATTCGACGATTTGCGTGACGCATTATTTGTGATATACTTCGTTGATTATCATTTACTCAAGGTGAGTTCATAGTCTCGCATTTCAATCTTTTCAATGTTTTATAAACCCGCGAGGGGAATACATGCTCGTTTACAAACTTGTATATTTTACTACAGTATAATTACCTTTCAATACTTTGTGAGTTCATAGCCCCACCTTTCTCATTTTAAGATTTCTTTAAACTGTTTTCGGGGTGAGAATACGTGCTCGTTTTACTACACAAACTTATTGATTTTTATACGTAAGCATTACCTGACTATTTTTAATAAATCTTGATTTGTTTACTACATGATTTGAGATCGTTGAATACCTACCTTTGAAACCGTGAATTTTGAACAACATGATTGTTTTACTATGGACACAAGTGTTTTCTAAATTGTATGCTATCCAGATTACTGCCTGAATATTATTGCCTAAGTTACCACTATTGCCAATTAAGTCCCTACCATATCATGAACCGTCAATTACCACTATTGTAAGCGCTAGTGTTGTGGATAGATCTATCGGGACTAACAATCCCCACCTGGAATTTCTGGTCACAAGTTGATCACGGTGCATTTAACATTTAAAGAATTGTAGGCTGTTTTGGCAGACACCCTACCTATTTGGGCCAGACAGACAGTTAAGGCTTCGGGGTCATGAGCTTAGCGCAATAATATATAATTAGACTTGGTGAATTTGTTTCTCTTGTCTACCTTACTTGTTTTGGACTTCGGAATACGTACTTAGTCCACCATTACTTAAGTCTTGTGGTCCACTTCTAAATACTTTTTGATTTGCTGAATCACTACTTGGATTTCAGAAATAACACTTTGGAATATCGTAACGCTTCTTTTTCTACTGAAATATTACTTAAATTATTTCAACACTGCTTTTACTTAAACCTATGAATTCACCAACATTATTGTTGACGTTTTGCATGTATTTTCTCAGGTTATTACTTTGCTAGCTGAGCTTTGGGAGCATTCGAGTCGCGCGGATATATATTTTTGAAGGCTTAATAACTTGAGTACCATTCGATAACGTTTTAAACAAAATGTTTCTATTGCATTATAAAGGGGATCCTTTGTAAACTCTGATTTTAATATATCAAATGTGAAATTTATTTTAAACGTCTCTTTTGAGGTCGTTTTCTGTGACTTGTGTTTTGTGCCCTGAAGTAGCACCCCAATGTTACCATTCCGTTGCGTTGTCCTGATTTTTGGGGGTGTTACAGATGGTATCAGAGCTGAAGTCATAAAGAACTAGGTCGTTTTTAAAAACCTAGACTATGACCATGTTTTTTAAAATTTAGAGTCTCTCCTTGTTTTATCCGATATCCGCGCGCGCTTGCTCTCAGATAACTTATATGCTCTCTTTTGCATCCCTACTACTATTACATAGATAAGGAGTATTTAATATTAGACTATGATTTCGTTCTCTTACGTCTATCATATGATGTCTTACTATTTACCTTATATCGGTCTGTTATATAAATATTGATCACTCTGATTTTCGTGTACTTCCTGATTTCTCATTTACTTCCTTGAGCGTTGATGCTGGTTTTATATAAGGATACCTATACATATTGGCTAATTTCTTCTTGATCTCTTACGATTAACTTCGATCATTTACGTGACTTTACTTTATTCCCTTTTGATGATATTGAATTTCGGCGTAGTTTGTCAATTCCACTGATCATTTTACCATTCGACTCCGAGTTGAACACTCTTCTTATGCTTTTAAATCGCGTATGTTGTTTCGTAATCCATCATTTTGAAGTCTTCCAGTTGATGGGAGTACGACAGTTAACTTGTCACCTTATACATATCACCTTGGAGCACCTACCTTTAGAACACGACTCTTTACGTCCACTTTGTTGATTGAATAATTCTTTACGCGTCCGTTCGGACATTCTTTATACTTGCTATGACCTATCGCTTTACAAACAATCTCGATGTCAA
Organism: Tanacetum coccineum; assembly: GCA_026074375.1. Taxonomy (NCBI): domain Eukaryota; kingdom Viridiplantae; phylum Streptophyta; class Magnoliopsida; order Asterales; family Asteraceae; genus Tanacetum; species Tanacetum coccineum. The sequence goes on from BQNB010051211.1 coordinate 28,507, forward strand.
CCTATGAACCATTTTGCTGCTGTATCATAAACTATTTAACTATCATTTTGTTGTCACCCTATGAGCTACTTCACGTTCACTCTATTGATTATTTCATTACGCTATAAAACTATTTGATACCATTTCATACATCACACCATTTTGACGAGAATGAGCATTGCATCGTTGGCCCTCAAATATACATAGTCTAATCATCTATGTATATTTGGTGCATAGACTGATTACCTATGCATTCAGGAAGAACCATGCCATGCTGAGAGTAGTCACCTTAAATTTTGTCGAATTCAATTTTCCACTCATATTTCCGCATCTCTTCTCTAAACCCGTACTTTCTTCAAGTGTCGCGACTTGAGCCTTGAGGACAAGGCTCTTCTAACCGGAGGAGACTGTAACATTTCGTATTTTCAGGTCATTTACGACGCTATTTAATCCACTATTTATTTTAGTCTCGTACGCGTTTACTTTTAATTCTTATTATATAGTTAAATCGCGTAAGCTAAAAAAATTATCATTCAACGTAAACGGACACCAAACGAATTAAAGTTTTCGTCAAGCAAGCAACATATTTTTTTTTCGAAAGTATTAATCAACTTTTTATATTTTATTTTTGTTGGTTACGTAAAACGTTTACGTTTCGCAATTAAATACATTTAGGCATACCCGGAAGCACCAAAACTTTTCTACGCTTCAACAAATGCCCACTTTTATACCCAATACTCAAAAATTACACCATATCATCACATATACATATGTATAGCCGGTTATAGATAGGAAAACACAAAGATATTACAAGTCTACAAACATATTTCCTTAATTCCATGGGATGTTCTATTCTTTTAGGAACCAAGACCAAAGACCTCCTTGTTTCACTCATCTTGTCTTAAGGACTTCCATGACCAATCTTTGACTAGTCATAGGATATATATACTTGCATAACTAGTAACTAGAACACATATATCTCATTTGTATAAGTGTATAACACAAAAATCTCTCCCCTTTGTGCTTCCTTAGCCACACCTCACTCTAAAACAACACCAAATCCATACAAATTTTATTTACAACAATTACACATGTACCTACATCATAGCTAAGGCATACCATGAAGTATGAAGGCTTGGTTAGGCATTTTTAAGGCTTAAACTAAGTAAGGGTTTCTTTGAAGGATTAGGGTTTTCAAGTCTTTAAAACCTTGGGTAAATATCTAAACAAGGGTTTAGATATTATTATTCATCATATTACATCATTATAAGGTTATCTAAAATTCTTTATAACTTTACATTTATAATTTTATGTACATATGAATTCTATGTAGCAAAATCACCATTAGGATACTTTTAAACACGAAAAATGAACTTATACTTGTGATCATGGTTTTATATACTTTTTCATATGTTATGTGGACGACAAGAACATGATTATAATGGGATTATAAGTATTACACAAGTGTTGGATTGTTTATAAAAAGTTAATGAGTTAAAAAGTTTACTTATTAAAAGTTATGGCAAATAAGTGAAAGTATGGTAAAAGACTTGATATTATGGACAAGACTTGGACAAAAAGGGACTAATGGACCTTATAATACATAAGACATATGATACAAGTATTATAGAGAACTTATGGTACTTTATTTAAGATAAAAACTAATTAAAACAAGTTTATATACATAAATACCTATTTATTTTAAAGGGACTGTTTTGGTTCGAAATTTTACACAGCCCACTTATATTTTTATAAAATACTACGTCTCATGACGATTACAAGCATATAAAGAACTCGAAAAACCTATTTATAACGAAGGAGATACGCTAATTACGAGTTTACGATAATTAATAATTTTATAAAAGTTACTGTTCATCAGGGATATTTATTTTTTGGAAAACATCATAAATAAATAGAACTTTTAATTTCGAGAACGTGCTCGAAAGAATCGCTATAAACAGAGCTATAACGAATAAGATACGACGTTTCAAAGTTATCGAACATTATATATAAAAGCTGAAAAACTGTGTACGCTTCAACAGCTGCTGAAGCTCATTTTTGAGGGCCTTCGGGTCCGATTGAGTCGAAAAATAGTTATAAACTACAAAGTTGTTCGGAACGACATTTTACATAAACCTGCTGATTTTCATAATTTTCGGATGTAATATATTTTGTAAACCTAGACACTATTTCCTGACGAAAATAGTGGTTTAGTTCGTTTTTAATAAAAAAATTTTGCAAACATTTGGAAACACTAAAAAAAATATTTATACTTGTTTTAAACTATATAAATAATATTTGACAAAGGCGGATTAAACCTAAAGTTTACGCGATTATACGAGATCAAATACATGAATTATTATGTATCAAATGTGATTTAAAATCATTATTTCACAACACAATTAGATGGTGATGTAGCTATATAGAATTATATATGGTCCTAGTTATTCATAGTACTTAGTACTTATTCGGCCTATATCTAATTAGGTTGCTCTCGACTTGTCCATGACGCATTTTCACTATTTGATCTATTTTGTTGATTCATTCACTCAACGTGAGTTCATAGCCCCACCTTTTATCTTTTAATGGTTTTCATAAACTGTTTTCGGGGTGAGAATACATGCTTGTTTTACTTATAAACTTATTGGATTTCTATAAAGTACAGCCGTTACCTGACTATTTTTACTAAAGCTTGATTTGTTTACTACATGATTTGAGATAACTGAATACCTATATTTGAAACCGTGAATTTTGGACATGATTGTTTTACTTTGGACACAAGTGTTTTCAAATTGTATGCTATCCAGATTACTGCCTAAATGCTATTGCCTAAGAGCCACGAACTCGGGTGCAAATCCCTTATAATTACGAATACTGGTGCAAATCCCTTATAATTACGAATGCTGGTGCAAATCCCTTATAATTACGAATACTGGTGCAAATCCCTTATAATTACGAATACTGGTGCAATTCCCTTATAATTACGAATACTGGTGCAAATCCCTTATAATTAAGAACTTGGGTGCAATTCCCTTATAATTATGAATACGGCTTCGATGTCATGAGGTTAGCGCAATAATACCTATTTCGGACTATGGAATACGTACATAGTCTGCTATTACTTGTTTTGGACTTCGGAATACGTACTTAGTCCACCATTACTTAAGTCTTGTGGTCCACTTTTAAATACTTCTTGATTTTATTAAATCACTATTCGGATTTCCTAAATAATACTTTGAAATACTGTAACGCTACTTTTCTTCTAAAATATTTCTTAAATTATTTCAATACTGCTTTTACTTAAACCTATGAATTCACCAACATTATTGTTGACGTTTTGCATGTATTTTCTCAGGTTATTATTTTGCTAGCTGAGCATTGGGAGCATTTGAGTCGCGCGGATATATTTTTGAAGGCTTAATAACTTGAGTACCATTCGACAAACGTTTTAAACAAAATGTTTTCTATTGCATTATAATTGGGACCCTTTGTAAACTCTGATTTTAATATATCGAATGAGAAATTTATTTTAAACGTCTCTTTTGAGGTCGTTTTCTGTGACTTGTACTTTGTGCCTTGAAGTCGCACCCCAATGTTACTATTCCGCTGCCGTCCGATTTTGGGGTGTGACAGATTGGTATCAGAGCACTGGTTGTAGAGAACTAGGTCGTTTTCAAAACCTAGACTATAACCGTTTTTCGAAAAAATTTAAGATCCTTTCACCGTTGTCCGATATTCGCACGCGCATGCTCCCTGATTCCTTATATGCTCTCTTTTGCATCTCTACTTCTATTACATTTGTAACGAGTATTTTTTAAAAAATACTCCTTTTTTATGGCTTGAAATGGAAAATTTTTATTTTAATTTTTTCGCTCTCTTACGTCTATCTTATGATGTCTTACTATTTACCTTATATCGGTCTGTTATATAAATATTGATCACATCTGATTCTCGTGTACATTCCTGTGTTTTTGGTTCTCATTTCCTGTCCTTGAGTGTTGATGCTGGTATTATATAAGGATACCTATACATATGGGCTAATTTCTTCTTCATCTCTTACGATTAACTTTGATCATTTACGTGACTTTACTTTATTCCCTTTTGATGATATTGAATTTCGGAGTAGTTTGTAAATTCCACTAATCATTTTACCATTCGACTCCGAGTTGAACACTCTTCTTACGCTTTTAAATCGCGTATGTTGTTTCGTAATCCATGGTTTTGAAGCCTTCCAATTGATGGGAGTACAACAATTAACTTGTCACCTCATATGTATCACCTTGGAGCACCTACCTTTAGAACACGATTCTTTACGTCCACTTTGTTGTTTGAATCTCGATGTCAACCTGTGAACCATTTTGCTGCGGTATCATAAACTATTTAACCATCATTTTGTTGTCACCCTATGAGCTACTTCACGTTCACTCTATTGATTATTTCATTACGCTATAAAACTATTTGATACCATTTCATACATCACACCATTTTGACGAGAATGAACATTGCATCATTGGCCCTCAAATATACATAGTCTAATCATCTATGTAAATTTGGTGGATAGACAGATTACCTATGCATTCAGGAAGAACCATGCCATGCTGAGAGTAGTCACCTTAAATTATGTCGAATTCGATTTTCCACTCATATTTCCGCATCTCTTCTCTAAACTCGTACTTTATTCAAGTGTCGCGACTTGAGCCTTGAGGACAAGGCTCTTCTAACCGGAGGAGACTGTAACATTTCGTATTTTCAGGTCATTTACAACGCTATTTAATCCACTATTTATTTTAGTCTCGTACGCGTTTACTTTTAATTCTTATTATATAGTTAAATCGCGTAAGCTAAAAAAATTATCATTCAACGTAAACGGACACCAAACGAATTAAAGTTTTCGTCAAGCAAGCAACATATTATTTTTTTTCGAAAGTATTAATCAACTTTTTATATTTTATTTTTGTTGGTTACGTAAAACGTTTACGTTTCGCAATTAAATACATTTAGGCATACCCGGAAGCACCAAAACTTTTCTACGCTTCAACAAATGCCCACTTTTATACCCAATACTCAAAAATTACACCATATCATCACATATACATATGTATAGCCGGTTATAGATAGGAAAACACAAAGATATTACAAGTCTACAAACATATTTCCTTAATTCCATGGGATGTTCTATTCTTTTAGGAACCAAGACCAAAGACCTCCTTGTTTCACTCATCTTGTCTTAAGGACTTCCATGACCAATCTTTGACTAGTCATAGGATATATATACTTGCATAACTAGTAACTAGAACACACACATCTCATTTGTATAAGTGTATAACACAAAAATCTCTCCCCTTTGTGCTTCCTTAGCCACACCTCACTCTAAAACAACACCAAATCCATACAAATTTTATTTACAACAATTACACATGTACCTACATCATAGCTAAGGCATACCATGAAGTATGAAGGCTTGGTTAGGCATTTTTAAGGCTTAAACTAAGTAAGGGTTTCTTTGAAGGATTAGGGTTTTCAAGTCTTTAAAACCTTGGGTAAATATCTAAACAAGGGTTTAGATATTATTATTCATCATATTACATCATTATAATGTTATCTAAAACTCTTTATAACTTTAAATTTATAATTTTATGTACATATGAGTTCTATGTAGCAAAATCACCATTAGGATACTTTTAAACACGAAAAATGAAACTCAAACTTGTGGATCATGTGTTTTATATACTTTTTCATATTTAATATGGATGACAAGACATATTAATAATGGGATTATAAGTATTAACAAAGTGTTAGATTGTTTAATAAAAAGTTAATGAGCTTAAAAAGTTTACTTATTAAAATTATAGCAAATAAGTGAAAAAAGTTAATAAAAATGGGTTTAAAAAGACTTGAGTTATGACAAGACTTGGACAAAAAAGGACTAATGGACCTTATAATACATAAGACATAGGATACAAGTATTATAGAGAACTTATGCTACTTTATTTAAGATAAAAACTAATTAAAACAAGTTTATATACATAAATACCTATTTATTTTAAAGGGACTGTTTTGGTTCGAAATTTTACACAGCCCACTTATATTTTTATAAAATACTACGTCTCATGACGATTACAAGCATATAAAGAACTCGAAAAACCGATTTATAACGAAGGAGATACGCTAATTACGAGTTTACGATAATTAATACTTTTATAAAAGTTACTGTTCATCAAGGATATTTATTTTTTGGAAAACATCATAAATAAATAGAACTTTTAATTTCGAGAACGTGCTCGAAAGAATCGCTAAAAACAGAGCTATAACGAATAAGATACGACGTTTCAAAGTTATCGAACATTATATATAAAAGCTGAAAAACTGTGTACGCTTCAGCAGCTGCTGAAGCTCATTTTCGAGGGCCTTCGGGTCCGATTGAGTCGAAATGTAAAACTACAAAGTTGTTCGGAACGACATTTTACATAAACCTGCCGATTTTCATAATTTTCGGATGTATATATTTTGTAAACTAGACACTATTTCCTGACGTGAATAGTGTTGGTTCGTTTTTAATAAATATTTTTGCGAAACATTTTGGAAACACTTAAATAATATTTATACTTGTTTTAAGCTTTATAAATAGTATTTTACAAAGGCGATTAAACTAGTTACGCGATTATACGAGTTCAAATACATGATTATTATTTATCAGAACAAAGATTTGATTTAAACCCATATTTCACAAGAACAATTAATGGTGATTGTAGCATATAGAATATCTATATGGTCCTAGTTATTCATAGTACTTAGTAGTTATTCGGCCTATATCTAATTAGGTTGCTCTCGACTTGTCCATGACGCATTTTCACTCTTTGATCAATTTTGTTGATTCATTCACTCAGGGTGAGTTCATAGCCCCACCTTTTCTCTTTTAATGGTTTTCATAAACTGTTTTCGGGGTGAGAATACATGCTCGTTTTACTACATAAACTTATTGATTTCTATACGTAAGCGTTACATGATTATTTTTACTAAAGCTTGATTTGTTTACTACATGATTGAGATCACTGAATACCTAAATTTGAAAATATACCGTGAATTTTAGACATTATTGTTTACTTTTTGGAGACACAAGTGTTTTTCAAATGTGTATGCTATCCAAATACTGCCTAAATGCTATTGCCTATCGATCACAACTCGGGTGCAAATCCCTTATAATTACGAATACTGGGTGCAAATCCCTTATAATTACGAATGCTGGTGCAAATCCCTTATAATTACGAATACTGGTGCAAATCCTTATATTACGATAATTGGTGCAAAATTCCCTTATAATTACGAATACGGGTGCAAATCCCTTATAATTACGAATACTGGTGCAATTCCCTTATAATTACGAATACTGGTGCAAATCCCTTATAATTACGAACTCGGGTGCAATTCCCTTATAATTACGAATACGGCTTCGATGTCATGAGGTTAGCGCAATAATACCTATTTCGGACTATGGAATACGTACATAGTCTGCTATTACTTGTTTTGGGCTTCGGAATACGTACTTAGTCCACCATTACTTAAGTCTTGTGGTCCACTTTTAAATACTTCTTGATTTTATTAAATCACTATTCGGATTTCCTAAATAATACTTTGAAATACTGTAACGCTACTTTTCTTCTGAAATATTTCTTAAATTATTTCAATACTGCTTTTACTTAAACCTATGAATTCACCAACATTATTGTTGACGTTTTGCATGTATTTTCTCAGGTTATTATTTTGCTAGCTGAGCATTGGGAGCATTTGAGTCGCGCGGATATATTTTTGAAGGCTTGATAACTTGAGTATCATTCGACAAACATTTTAAACAAAATGTTTTCTATTGCATTATAATTGAGACCCTTTGTAAACTCTAAATTTAATATATCGAATGAGAAATTTATTTTAAACGTCTCTTTTGAGGTCGTTTTCTGTGACTTGTACTTTGTGCCTTGAAGTCGCACCCCAATGTTACTATTTCGATGCCGTCCGATTGTGGGGGTGTGACACTGGACGTTATCCCTTTTTATTTTTTTCTGCACTATTGTCAAATTTGTCAATACGGCGTATTCATAACCATGATACAGCGTATTTGACTTCTAATACGTACTTAGGATTTTTCTTACAGGATTTAATACGGCGTATCCTGAAGTATGGATATGGCTTATCGACTTCCTGTACAGTTTTAGGTTTTTATTTTGTTTTCTAACCAAACAATTATCGGAGATAGAAATGCACTTGTTTTCTTATACTTAATACATGGACCTTACTGAACGAAAAGAAGAATTTGGTAGAGTATTTATAATCTGGAAATCTCAAAGTGTTGGAGTCTTGACAAATCTCAAGGCGGTTGTCCAACACATTCTTGCTCGCAAACACAACAAGGAGGATCATACCGAGCAAATCCCATGGGAGTTTCTCGTTCTAATTCTTTTATTTTCAGTACTTAATGTTTTATTTATACAGCGAGAGCGTTGTATAATTCAAGTGGGGGGAGGAGAATTAGAACGCTTATTTGTCCTTAATTTTCACAATAACATGCTAAAAAATTGGTCAAATTAAAAATTTTTCAAGCATAATTTTGTGAAATTATTAGTTACATAACCCGCACAAACAACCCTTAATTCCAATTGTGAGATTTAGCCTAATCCGTTTCCCCTGATTTACCTTAAATTCCACAAAAATATGAGTGTGTCGGTGATGTAGTAAACTTTAGAACTTGGCTTGGTATATCTATTCGAGATCACAGTTATGAGTACTATGGATTTAGATGGAGTAACTTGTTTAAATTAGTAAATTTCTATAATTACAACCAAAAAGCCTATACATATTGTTTTAATAACTAACTACACTGGTTAGTTAAATCCTGTATAAACCCTTTGTTTACTCTCATTATAAGAGTAAGATCCTCTAGAAAAACCAATAGAGCCAATCCTTTAGGAATAACACCAACTGTTTGTTTCGTTACACCTTTACACCTTAGCCTGCCCTGTTAGATTAAGTCCAATTATCAGTTGCTAGTTGCTTAAAGTGTAAAGTATGTATTTCCCGAGTCTTGTGTCAATTTTCTATCTTTGGTACGGTTGGGAAGAAATTTGCACATTGTAAATGGGAATGTATAAAGTAGTTAAAACTCATGTATTTTTACTACCAACACAATTATTGGTACGTCCGAAGAATGAAAAATTATCAAAGGAATTATCCGAAGTTATTATGATTGTGAAGATGGTGAAATTACACCGAGTTTCGAAGTTAGTATATGACAAAAAAACAAAAAAATTAGAAAAATCGCAACAAAAATAAAGGAGGAAAGTTTAAAGATAATCGTTTTACAAAAGCTTAGACCAAATAAATTATATAAAGGATCGATTATTCGTTGATACGTCTATAAGTTAACGATGTAAAGTTTTGTATAAAGTGGTAGATATCGCCACTTGTTTTGTAAAATTATGTAAAGTATAGGATGATTGGGAAGTGGACCGTTACAGGAACGCCAACTTAGGTTGTTGTTTTTGATCTATGATCAAGACGTGTGTAATTTTTATTTAACAACAATTTATTTTTGGACTTAGTCTATTTGTTTCATAATTTTTATTTAACAACAATTTATTTCCCTTTCCTAATCATTAACCATGGGTTTTACGCGAATAAGGATGTGAGCGAACATGCATGTCTATTTCGTCGTTACGGCCATGTATGCATGATTCAGCTGCCTTGTTGGTTTATTACTATTGGTGAAAGTTAGAAGCTTCCTACCCTATATCATTCTTAATCCTAACCCTTGGTTAAACTCGAATGAGGATGTGATCGAACACACATGTCTATTTCGTCGTTACGGCCATGTATGTGAGCTTTAGCTGCCTTGTTGGTGTGGTACTTTTGGTGAAAGAATGTAGAATGATCAACCCTATGCCTTATTATAAAAACCCATTTTACCTTTATAAAACTTTTACTCTTATGCTCAGTGGTAGAGATGTGTATCCCTTGCCCAAGCCTATGATAGATAATCGTCATGATCGAGTCAATTGAGCGAATTAATTTACATGTTACCTACATAGGATTAGTTGAGTGATTTGAGTGTTTTCATCTTCCTATTTCGTAAGATGTTTGGTTGTGCACTTGTAATAGATCAAATAAATGCTTAACGGAAAAATCCTTAGGGATACAATTTCATAAACTTCTAAAAGCTACTTGAGGACAAGTAGGATTCTAATGGGGGGATATTTGATGACATCAAATAAAGTTACTTTATAGCATCATTTATCCCATCTTTATAACCCATTTGATATAATTATTGCATGAATTGGTACTTAATAGTTCATATTTGTTATTTGCAATAATTTTTGAGCATTTGGCAAAAGATGGAGAGAAGGACGTGTTTTGAAGCATAAACGTAAAGTTTGAGAAAGTCGACTGATTCTGTCATCAATACGACGTATCATTGTAGACGAATACGCCGTATCTAAAGACTTTGAAGAACTCAAGACCATTGCCTGACTTTGAAGAATGTGTCGTATCCACATTAGTAGATATGCCGTGTACGATACTTTGGTCAAATATCAAGAAAAACACATTTTTAGCCAATACTCCGTATCCAAAAACCTCAATACACCGTATTGGTCAATACTCCGTATCCGAAGAACCAATACTCTGTATTGGTCAATACTCCATATCCGAAGAACCAATACTCCGTATTGGTTAATACTCCATATCCGAAGACCTAATACACCGTATCCAAAAATCGGATATGGCATATCTAAACCAACTCAAGAAAATTATAGAATATTTTATTCGTGGAGCTCAAGCTAAGTCATCCAATACGCCGTATTGAGTTTTTCAATACGCCGTATTGAGTTTGTCAATACGCCGTATCGACTAATTTTTAGAGTCTATAAATACCAAACCATAAATACGATTTAGGGTATGCTTTTTACAACCAAGTCTGATTTTCAGAAGATCTATGAAGCCATGAAGGTCCTATAAAGTGGTCTAATCGATGGGAAAACTCTTGTAATCTCTACACTCCACTATATGCGTTTGGTTAGCATTATGTTTAATTGTTCATCTATGATTTCATGTATTGTTACAATGACTATCGGCTAATAATGTTTTGATTTGTCTTTATATCGATTGTTCCTTATTCGTTGTATGTTGATTATGTTTATCACTTCATACCCGTTTGTGTGCTTAATTATGTGTTTTTCCTATCATTCAACTAGGTCTAGTCCTACATATTTAATGCGCTGCAACTTCAGTATTGTTTGGGCGTAGGCTAAGAGTCCAGGATGGAAACATATAACGCTTATTCATATAACTAGAACACTAGTATCACCAATAGAAAGCCCTGTTTCGATCTATGGTTAAGTGGATAGGTAGACTAAGCTGGTGACTTAGGATTACACATAACGTCCTGTTTCCATAGGTAGTTAAGTGGGTGTGGACTACTAATATATGAATTTCTATTAAGCAGTAAGTTGGTGAAGCCTCAATGAGCTAGGATTCAATATAACCACCAATATAGTTTCCTAGATAAATTATAATCAACGTTGTGAGGTTTATGCGGGTTTAGGTTATTGTGACAGGATTAACTAGAAACCTAACTTTGAAATAATATACCACCAACGAATTAACACAATCATTGCACGACTAAGACAATCAAAGCATATTATTAGATTAAACTGGCTAATACGTTTTCCTCACATTTGACCACTTCTTAATCTTTTGCTAATCTCTTGTGTGCGTTATTTGTTATCACCTTAGGATAATTAGAACTAAACTCGTGCAAGTCTCTCAAGCTGAAACCCCCCCCCCTTTTGCTTTAGTTTAGGTTTAATTAGATTAATTAAAATAATTAGATTAGATAATTAAAATACCAGTAGAATTAAGAGTTAACTTCTACTCTTAGTGTTCGACACCCTACTTACCAACGAAGCTACATCTTGACCGGGTACACTGCCCGTTAGAGTGTTGTTTTTAGGTATAGTCGGCATAAAATAAATAGTAAAACTTGATACATAAAATAACACCTACACAACGACACATCAATCGTCTTGGCCGATCTTAGCGGTGGGCTCCTCTAAATTTAAGTCACTAGTCTCTAAGGATCTAGAGAGCCAATCAGGATTACCTAAAGGTTCATAATTCAATGGTGCTGACTTTGGAGGTGTGATAACCGGTAATATTTCCAGGGTTAAGTATTATAAAATATTACAGTTTTGTATTTTGATCTCTTTCGATCTTGACGGTTTTCCTGATGAAAGCTGAAAAGTTGACTTCTGTTGACTATTTTGCGTAAAAGAAGTTTTGGTTTAACTGGGAGTTTAATGGAGTATTGAGTTTGTAAATTAATCTCTTTTGATTTGTTTTTCTGTTTTAAAGTGGTTTTGAGGTTTTCTATGCTTTCCGGGAAGTTTTCCTGCGTTTAGCGAAAAATTATCACGCAGCGCGTACTAGCATGACAGTTTAGTTAAATATGGAGATTTATGAGGTTGGGAATGTGTTAATGGATTTATATGTTTAATAATTTCATTTTATTGAAATAATGATGGTTTAAAGGCGTAAATCGTGAGTGTACGATTTGAAAGTTATCTGAAAACGGTTGTTTTCAT